>JAQJVL010003648.1:0-57225 GCA_035578905.1 Stictocephala bisonia | reverse complement strand
ACTAGACTAGTCTAATAGAGAAGAGAAATGTGCACCCCAGCCCGGAAAAGGCTGGTGTGGTTGTGAAAGAGTAATGTTTTTTTATTACTGAAAAAAATTAATTTCAGTAATCAATGTTTTTAGCACCCGAGAGTATATTTTAGCAAGTACCTGAAATTTGTCTCATTTATGTCTCAGTAATTTACAAACTTTCTACGACTCTTCATTTAAAATGCATAATGAATATACTCAAACACAAACATATATATAAGCTTGGTATTAGTTTTAAGATCCCATATCGAATCCTGTCTATAAAAAATTGTACGTTCATATATAAATCTAGTAAAATAGTATATTAGTTTAACATTTAATGAGAAATCAACGCTGATAAAAGGTTTAAAACCCCTGTGATATTTTTGCTTGTTAAAAACATCCAAATATAAACCTAGCAACATTTATGGCATCAACACATATTGGTGATGTAAGTTTAATTGGAATTTAATATCTCTAGCTTTTAAATAACTAATTGTCCACATTAACCCTAGATGGACCAAGGGGGTCATTTTGGGTCCACACTTTTTAAAACTTTTTGCAACAATTTAATTTTATTTCCAAAATGTTGAAAAATTATTTTGTGTTGGAAAACGATTACTTTAAATGTTACAGTAAAAATTTTACCACCAACGTATGTGTATATTTTTTAATAGGACAACATTTAGTAAGTGGACAATTTTTGACCCTCCCTCGGTCCAACTTGTAACCTCATCAGTTTAAGCTGTGGGATCTTATAAATCAAAAATAAGTAATTTTTCTGTGATAAAACTGCATATTTACAAGAAATTTTATATATTTCACAGTATATCTTGTTGACTATTTTACTTTCGCAGTTTGGTACCATGAAACTTAGACTCAGACAACTGACATTTGTTGTGTTATTCATTACTGTCAGTCAGTCACAGGGCTGGATTGTGTCTTATGAGGTTATGTGTGTTTTCTATTCCAAGGGGTGAGTTTCAAAATGAGTGATTACATATCACGAAGTGGAAAATTGACAGACTTTTATTAGCGCTGTTAGTGAAGATGATGGTGATGATGTGATTAGCAACGCATCCGAGGAAAGTTTGGTTAGTGAAACGGACGACTTGATCTACAATATAGATGACATAGACAATGGTGAGACGTTTATGATGTGGATGGTTATTTGAAGTGGAAATGAAGGTGAGAAGTAGTGAATAGCAATGACGAATTGAATTTAGTAAGCAAAATCAGGTAAGGAAACGCGGGAATATCTTGTCCATAAACCCTAGGCCTACACGTAGGTCTAGGGCAAATATTTTCCCCCAAAAACCCCAGGCCTAAAAAGTACTGGAAAAGTGGGTACTTGTTGAATCCTTTCATAAAATGTTTCCAAAGAAGCAATACAGCTTTTTAGTCACCCATACAAATGAAGAAGCACTTTTACGTAACATAGAACCAAAAAAACGAAACAGACTTCTAGCGTTCATTGGTATATTGATATTTTACAAGGAGCAAATAACGATAGTAAATTAGACTATCATGTTTTTATGGTCAACTGAGTTGGAAGAGCGTCATACATCGCAGGAATGAGTCGGAAGAGGTATCGTGATTTACTCTCTATCTTGAGATTTGACGACAAGCAAACGAGGCAAAATAGGCGTGTACATGACCAAATTTGCGCCGATTCGTGAGCTATTTGAAATGATAAACAACGGGCTTTTGCTCGCACTTCATCCCTCAGTGAATGTGGTTATTGATGAAATGTTGACCTTATTTAGGGGTAGATGCCCGTTCAAGGTATTTATGAAGGAAAAGCTGGTAAATACGGTTCCTCATAAGAATACTGGCTGACTGCGAAAAAACGAATGGTATTGAATATGGAAGTTTACGCGGGTAAAAGACCAGATGTTCCACCGATTTTCAAGTTGTAAAACGATTGATTGCTTCCCATTACAAATACAGGAAGAAATGTAACTACAGATCGTTTTTACACTTCAGTCCACTAGCAGAGGCACTTTACGAAAAGCACGGACTAACTTTGGTTAGGCACAATGCAAACCAATCGGAGGTTTTTCCGAAAAGAAATGAAAAATGTCAAGGATAGACCCCTTCATTCTAGTTTTTTTGCCTTTACCGATCCTAAAAGTAAGAGGCCTCCTGTTACACTACAATCGTACATAACCAAGGAAAAGCCTTAAGGAAACCTAATTTTACTATCCACTCAACTTTAAAGATGACAACGTGGCCATTGGGAAAGGGAAAAATGAAATCTGATATTACCTATTTTTACAAATTTTACAAAAGGGGGGGGTGGATTCAATTGACCAAATGGCGCGAAAATTATTCGACAAAGAGATCTACCCGGAGATGGCCACTTTCAGTATTTTACACATTTATTGTGTAGTGTGTATAAAACATTTTCTCTGTAATTCTAAATTTTCCAGATTGGAAAAAAAGCTAAGACAAATCGTAGAAGGATTTACCTACAAGAGTTGGGACTACAACTTATCAGACCCATGTAACCAATCGATCAAGAAAAACTTGTTGGAGTTCAAACACGAGTTGTTATGGCCATGGAAAGTGTTTTTAG
Organism: Stictocephala bisonia; assembly: GCA_035578905.1. NCBI lineage: Eukaryota > Metazoa > Arthropoda > Insecta > Hemiptera > Membracidae > Stictocephala > Stictocephala bisonia. The sequence goes on along the minus strand of JAQJVL010003648.1, from coordinate 54,638 downwards.
GACGCAAAGTTACTGTACAACTCAGCCAAGCAACAGAGGGTGAGCGGGAAAGGCCGATGTTACATGTGCTGCTCTGCTGCTTCATCAAAGAAGGAGAAGCTCAATAAAAATGTGCAAAACAACCATTGTGTGTTGCAACTGTGAAAAGTATGTTTGTGGTAGGCACAGTGAAAAGACCCAAAATTTGTCAGAGATGCAAAACAGAAGATTCTGAATCGTCAGAAATTTGGTTAGCAAATTAAAAAAAACGGGGTCGAGAATGCCAGTTGTTTTTGGGCGATTTGGTAAAATTTATCATAAATATATTTAAAATAAACTTTTTTCTCAATATTTTAATGTTTGAAATATGTTTGTTTTGACATCTAAAACCCAAAAATATTGTAAAATGTACTAAAAAACTGCATTTAACATGTTTAACAAATGTGGACATTTTTTGACCCTCCCTTGGTCCTGCGCGTAACCAATTATATTTTGGTCCATTAGGGTTAAATAGAAAATAGTGCATAAGTACAAAAGAGTCAACTTGCAGAATCACTATAAATTTTCGATAAAAATAGAATAGATATTATATTTTATACTTAGATCAAATTATAATAAGTTGTCATAGTTACTAAAAGACGAGGGCCTAAAAAGAATTAAAGTTTGTAGTACAACATGGTTTTTTTTAATTTTATGGACGTTGTTGTGTATTTGAAAAGCCAGCATATACCTCGCTTAGGTAAGAAGCTAGATCTGTCGTTTTGGAATTTAGTGCAGATTTAAGACTGGAAAAGGTTCAACATACACCCAACCCCATCAGTCTGGTGGGGGTAATTTTGGGAAAGGGGCAATGTACACTTGCTTGACACTGGCTGGTTTAAATGGGAAGAGAATGCACAAGTGAGCCTGACACTGGCTTGTGGAGGGCTGGAAGGAGCAATGTACACACCAGCCTGTGACTGGCTGGTATACTTGTGAAAGGATCAATGTAAACCCTAGCCCGGAACTGCTGGTATAATTTTGAAATATCAATGTACACCCTAGCCTGGGACTGGCTGGTATACTTGTGGAAGGATCAATGTACACCCTAGCCTGGGACTGGCTGGTATACTTGTGAAATATCAATGTACACCCTAGCCTGGGACTGGGTGGTATATTTGTGAAGGATCAATGTACCCCCAAACCGGGGACGGGGCGGTATACTTGTAAAGGGGATAAATTACACCTACCGGGGGACTGAACTGGAAATATTTGGGGAAGGGATAAAATTACCCCCTAGCCTGGGAAGGGTTTAACTTGTGAAGGAAAAATTTGTACACCCTAGCCGGGGACTGGCGGGGAATTTGGGAAGGATCAATGTCCCTACCCCTACCCGGGGATGACTGGTAAACTTTTTAAAGGATAAAATGTACACCCTAGCCGGGGAGGGCTGGTAAAACTTGTAAAGGGATAAATTTGACACCCTACCGGGTTGGCTGGTATACTTGTGAAGGATCAATGTACACCCTACCGGGGACGGCGGAAATACTTGTAAAGGATTTTTTGTACACCCTCCCTTTTGGGACTGGGGGTATCTTGTAAAGGGAAAATGTCACCCTAGCCGGGGACGGGCCCGGTATACTTGGGGGGTTTCAATGTACACCCTAGCCTGGGACGGGCGGGTTTAATACTTGTGAAGGATCAATGTACCCCCTTTCCCGGGGGAGGCTGGTATATTTTTTTTAAAGATAAATTTAAACACTAGCCTGGGACTGGCTGGTATATTGTGAAGGATCAATGTACACCCTACCCTTTGGGACTGGTTTGGAAATATTTGTTAAAATCAATGTACCCCACTAGCCGGGGGAACGGGGGGGGTATACTTGGAAGGATCAATGTAAAAACCCCTACCCTTTGGGGAACTGGCGGGATACTTTGAAGGATAAAGGGACCCCCTTTAGCAGGGGAAACGGGGTTTTGGTATATTTGGTGAAGGATCTTTTGTACACCCTAGCAGGGAGGGCTGGTAAAATTGGGTTTAAAAAAACAATGTAAAAAATACCGGGGGAAGGGCGGGTTTAAAAGGGGAAGCTTTAAAAGTACCCCCTTTGCTTTGGGACTGGTTTTACTTGTGAAGATCAATTTACCCCCTTTTCCTGGGACGGGCGGGGATCCCTTTGTGAATGATCAAGGTACACCAGCCTGCATTGTCATCCCTCCCCCTCACTCAGTCGCCTGACAGCTGTGCAAACCCTTGTTTTCACGTGTTTCAGTTTTTTTTCAGTTTTTTTTTAACATTTCAATGTTGTCTATATAGTTAAAATTTAAAAGTAAAAAGGTTACGATTTAAAAAAATTTTTTATTTAATTGTTTGAAACTTTTTTAGTTTTGATTTAGTTGTTTTTAACTTTTTGACTGGATAAGAAATTAAGTGTAAATTTTTTTATTTGTCATTTCCTATTGGGTTTTGTACCCAAATTTTTATTTCTGTGGGAAACATTTCCCTTTTGCAATCGGGAAATAATGAATATTCCCAGGGGACTAAAAACAAATCAGGGGCACTAGGTCAAAAAAGGTGGAAAAACCAGACAAAAAAAATTTTATAAGACTTTTTGAAAAAAAATTAAAAAAACCTGGGAATTTTAAAAAAACATGGGGTTAAAAAGGGGGCCCGCCCACGGGGGTTTAAGTGAAAAAAACATGTCAACAAAATACTTCCCAACTTATAAACCAACCGGGGAACTGGCAAAAAAATCACCAAAAAAACAAAAGAGAGCGTGTATTTTTAAGAAACTAAGGGGTTTTTTTCCAAAAGGTCCCAAATTAGACAAAAAATTCACATTTTTCTTCAAGAATAAAACACCCTTTAGGGTAAAATACAGTTTTGCACAATGAAAACGGGGACAGTGACTCCCAAATTTTTAAAAACGAAAAACCCTTTTTCACTATTAAAGAAGTTGGGGTTTTTAAAGTTTTGGGGTTAAAGAGGAAAGAATTATTCCCCCCTTCCCCCCCCCCCCCCCCCCCCCCCCCTTTTTTTTTGGGGGTTTTTATTATTCTATGGGGGAAAGGGTTATTTAAGGGGGAAAAAAAAATTTTTAGAGAAAAAGGGGCGGGGCAATTTACTCCCAAAATTTAAAAACCCGGGGTTTAAACAAAGGGCACACACATAAGTATTTTTTTGGGTCGATACCAAAAAAAAAGAAAGAAAAGGCACTTTTCAAAAGGCCCCCACAACGGGGCTCAAAAAACCCCTTCGGGAAAAAAAGGAAAGCGTTTTTTAATTTTTGTCAAAATTTTGGGGAACAAAGAGGGGTTTTTTTGGTGCTGCACATTTTTTTCCCGTCTAAGTCGTCGGTAAAAAAATTCCCACCAAAAAAAGGAATGATAAAATTTTTTTAAAATACAGTAATGGGGAAAGTTATGTTCTCCCAAAAATTTTAAAGGGCCCATTGTGTAATTTTCTTGATAAGCCCCAAATCTTTCTTGAAAGGGGAGAATTTCCCAAAAAACACATTTGGAAAAAGTTTAGATTTTTTAAAATGACCCAAATTTTAAAAGGAAAATTCCAGTGATAAACCTTAAAAAAAAGAGAAGTTCGAAAACTAGCATATAAGAAAAAAACTAAATATGACAAATTTTTTTATTGACGAAGAAGTCAAACTTAAAAAATTAAAACGGGGTTAAAGGCCTTCATACATTGTGAGCCAAATTTCCCATCAAATTAGTTGGGCGCAAGGGAGGTTTATGTATCTAAAAAATAACAAAAACTTCACCGGGAAGCAATTTGGGGCCCCCTTGGGAAACGAAGGCCTGAAAAAAAGTTACACAAGAGGATTGATCAAAGTGTTTAAAAACTTTTTGGGAAAGAAGAAGAAATTTTGGGAGCTGGATAAACCTAATAGAAATTTTATGGAAGAAGAAAAAGCCTAATAAAAAGTAGGGAAAGGAAAAAAAATAGCCCTAATAAAAAGGGGGGAAAGAAAAAAATTTGCCTAAATAGAAAGTAGGGGAAAAATTTACAGGACACAGCGACCCCGGGAAGGGGCTGAGGAATACCCTGAGCAAATTAAAAAATAAATGCCTAGGGGTTTTTTTTAACCACAGGTTTATGTATTTAACCCCTGGGGGGACCCCTTTTTCCCCCTTTAAAAAGAAGGACCCCTGATAAGGTGGAAGGGGTTTTACGTTTATTGGGGGGCTTTTTACTAACTTTCCCGGGGCATTGTTTTTTTAAAAAAAAATTTTTCATATAAGAATTATTATAACGGGGGGGTTTTCAATTCCAGGACGGGAGCCCGGGGCCGTAGGGGAGGCACTAGCACTGCAATGGCCCTTTTGGGTAAAGTGACGACTCGGATTTTCAATGCCTCAAACAGGCAGGGCCTCACCCCGACACTAGCCAAATTTAAAACATAAGGCAAACCTTGTTTTTTTTTTTTTTTTTTTTAAAGAATACAACTTTGTTATATTAATTTGATAATCATCCAAAGGGGGATTTTGAAATATTTTAAAGTGGGCCCAAAGATTGAATCTAAAATGCAAAACCTATCCCTTAGTCCTGCCCTTTTTTAAATTACCCTATCAAAAAAACAACATGGTTTTTTTGTTTCAAGAATGCTGCATTTTCAAAAAAGAAAAAAGATGGTAAAATAGGAGAAAAAAATCTTCCCTCATAACATTATGGATGCGGGCCGGAAGGGTGATTGTTCAAATTTCAACCCTTCTGCAAAAAAAATTTTATTTTATAGAAAATTTGACCAGGTACACGGGAAAAATTTTGGGGGAACCGGGGGATGCAAGAAATCGGCAACCAAAACTTAAAAAGTTGGGGGATTTTCAACAGAGAAAAAGGGAAGGGGAAAGTTAAAGGATTACATTATAAAAGCATCCATATTAAACAAGGGGGCTGTCTTGAAAAAAAAGGTGCCAATAAAGGGGACGTTGCTTTTGGTTAGCAAAAAAAAAAAAAAAAGTTTTTTTTAAAAATTTTTTTTTAAAAAAATTTAAAATTTAATTTTTTTTTTAAATTTTTGGGGGGGGGGGGGGGGGGGTTTTATTTTTTTATTTAAAACATTTGGGGGCGGGCTTTTTGGGGTTTTAAATTTTAGTTTTTATGGGGAAAAAATTCGGGTTTTTAAATCAAAACCTTTACAAAACAAGGGTTACTGTTTAAAACATGTCGTCTGTAAAAAAGAGGAAATTTGAATTGGGGGCCCCGGGTTTTTCAAGGAAAGGGGTTAAAAGATTATTTTGGGGGCAAAACAATATCTTTGGTTTTGTCCTTATTTGTGACAAAACCAAATCGGATTTAAGAGGAAAATTTTGGACATTATAAAAAAAAAAAAAGGGTAAAGGAAATAGGCGTTAAGAAATTTTTAATTTTTTAAAAAAAAAAATTAAATTTAATTTCCGAAGGGAAAATTTTTTAATAAAAAATAAAAACCAAAAAGAGGCTGCAGTATGAGCTAGTTTTAAATTAGGGTTACACTTAGCTAAGGCCGGTAACCCATTTATTGTTTAAGGGGTTTTGGGGAAAAGGGGGCAAAAAAAGGGCGGGTTGAAGTTGGGTACCCAAAAAGGGCAAATTTTTAAAACTATTAACTTGTCTGTAAAGGGGTAGCTCGCCGGACGAGAATTGGTTGGGACACAGCCACCGTTTTAAGGGCTTTTTTTAAGAAATTTTTTGGTTTCCCTTTAAATTTTGGAGGAACTATAAATTTTGTCGTTTGGGGCACGGGTTTACTTTTATGTATAAGGGGCCCGGACCCATGCCTTTAAATCTTTGGAAGTTTACCCGCTGTAACAATGGATAGAAATTTGTAACGGGATATAAAACATTTATTTCTTTGTAAAAAACCCTTTCGGTTAAAATCCCCCCAATAGATCTTTAAAAACGAAAGGGAAATTTCCAGGGGGGAAAAAAATTATGGGCAGGTAAGACACGACTAGGGAAATTTCAAACCAATGGGGTTAAAATTTTTTGGGGGGGGGGGGGGGGTAAAAACCTTTGGGATCCTACACTGTTTTTTTTGCTAAAAAAAGGGTTAGCAGAAAAACGAAAGGTTTTCAAAAGTGATAAATTTTTTTTTTTAAGGCAGTGGATCACATAAAGATCCCCTCTTTTAAACACGCCCAATTTTAAAAAAATTTCTTTTAAAAAATTTGAAATCCAATACCCCGAGGCCCCAACCGGGAAGGGGCGGGCTAAGCGGGGAAAAAGGGTATTTCACTTTTTTGAACGGGCAACAAGCCATTGATACTTTCAGACGAAAATTGGCTTTGGAAATTTTGCTTTTTAGGGTTGACTTTAACCACTTCAAATGTTTTAAAATATTTTTTTACAAGGTGAAAAATTTGGGTTTGTATCAATTTTTTTTCCCCTTTAAAGGGGTTTCAGAAAAACTTGCTTTATTTAAAACCAAAAAGAAAGTGTTTTAGACCCGGGAAACCGGCGGGATTTTCAGAATTTTCAGGGGCATTTTCCCATAAACCCCCCGATTTCGAGAAGGCACCCCCTAAAACTTCAACAAACCCTGAGTGAACTGACATAAAAATAAAAAAATTGAAAACTTCTCTAAAGGGTTTTGGCAAAAAATTCTGATTTTTTTCTTTTACAAGTAAGTAAAAAATTTTTAGTCCTGTTTTACTTTAAATGTAACCGAGAAAAACGAAACAATCAGCGGGAGATGGCTGTTGTAGTTGGGAAAAGGGGAAATTTACACCCGCCGGGGTTTGGAGGGGGATTTGGGAAAGTAGCAATGTACAAGTTACCCTGGGGACTGGATTTGTAGTTAGGAAGGGCAATGTACACTCCGGGCGGGAGACGGCTGGTTTTGGGGAAAAGGAGAAATTTTACAAGTCGCCGGGCTGGGGAGGGGTTGGGAAAAACAATGTAAAAACCCGCCGGGGACTGGAAAGGTTGGGGGAAGAGCAATGTAAAGTCACCCTGGGCCGGGGCGGGTGTATTGGGAAAAAAACCCTCCCCCCCTTCCCCATGGGTTTTATGGGACTGAGGGTCCCCCGGGCTTGGGCCGGCTTGCGGAGTTTACTTAGTAAGAGAGCTCCCACCCAAACCCAAACAGATAACTGAAGTTTTTTATTTGTATCCATAAGACAGGGAAAAACTAAGATCAATTTTAAATTTTACCAGCTCGTAGCATAGCTAATAAAATTCTTATAAAGTAACTTTTCAGGGCACGTAAGGCAACTGGGGACTTGAAAACGCATTAAGGTCCCAAAACCCCTTGACTTTTAATGGGGGAGTATCCCTCCAAAATACTCGGGTTTTGCTCAGTTTAGTAACATTGCAAATTACTTAGCAATATGAAACTTTTTGTTTGTTTAAAAAATTAATGGGTTATTTTCCTTTGAAAAATCCCTCTGGTCTGGAAATTGTAAATGTTGCCCCATGGGAAAAAATGCCAAACAAATATTTGTTTATTTTTACAGGTACGTCCAGAAAGTTTTTTTCCTTTTCCATTATTATCCGCTCCCAGCGCTGCTACGAAAGTTCCCCCTTTTTGTGGGGCCCGGGACACCCTTAAAAGGGGAGAAGAAAGGTGGGCCCTTTTAGGAATCGCTGCCCATCTGGGACCTTTGTTTTGCTTTTTTAAAAATTCGGTTGTTTCGAAAATCCCGCCGCTTGTAAAATAATCTGTATTCGTTTTTTCTGAATGTAAAAAAGTAAAACCCGTTTGACTTTTAGGGGAAAAATTTTGCGAGGTTTAGGGCCCCAAAATGCGATGATTTTTTTTCAATGGTAAAGGAAATTGGGCCCGGCATTTTTAATAAAGGAGAAATGAAGTGATGATGAAGAACGAAGTGGGGGCCCAATTTTTGATTACAAAAAAAACGGGTTCTACGATTAAAAAAATGAAAAATAAAAGGGAAAAAACCCTTAAGTTTACAAGGATTGTTTCTCGCGAGGGAAACCCCCCCAAAATTTCCACGAACATTAATTCATGAAATTGTTCCCAAAAAAAACTAAAATTTTCGAAAAACTTTGTCATGTTGGGAAACCAAAAATTTTTAAACGGGAAAAACACAAAACAAACGGTGGGTAGGGCATTTCATTTTTGAAGGGGGGAGAGAAGGCGGTAAGATTTTTTTTGGCCACAGATGGGCCGGGAGATAAAATTGGGGTTTTCCTTTTATAAACCCCCAGAAACAAAGGGGAAAAGGAAATAAGGAAGGGGAGGGCCCCCTTTCTTCTCCAAAAATTTTTAAAGCCAAACAAACGGACCCCTCAAAAAAAGCTTTTTTTGGGCACATTTTTTGGGGAAAAAAAAGGGCATTTTACGAGGGATTTCTTTACCCGAGCAAAACAATAAAAGGCAAAGTTTTCTGCGAGACATGTTTAAAATGCGCCCCAAGAAAAAGAAAAAGGGCCGGGGTTTTTCCTGCCAAAGGGTTTTTTTTTCTTCACCCAATCACGCCCACACACGGAAAATTGTACAAAAAACCTCAACGGGGTTTTTGGGGCTAAACTTTGTTTGACCATCCCGGACACCCGGACCCCGCTCCTAGGGGGACTTTCATCTTTTCTTACATCTGAAGTCTTTCCTTGGGGGTCAAACTCAACGATAAAAAGAGCTAAAAAAAAGGGTTTCCAAAGGGTTTTGAAGAAAAAGGGCGGCAACCTTCTATGAAGAAGGCATAGAAAAACTTGTGCCACGTATGACAAATCCTGAAAAATTTTCGGCGGGTTATGAAAAAAGTATTTTTAAGGGGTTGTAGTTTTAGTGCAATAAATTTTTTTTCTGATCGGTAGACAAATTTATTTTTATTCCCCAAAGGGAAACTTATTTCTGGGAACGAACCTGTATTTGGGGGAAACCATTACTAGGGGGTTTGGGAACAGAGAAAATCACTTTGATTTTACGGTTTTGGTGCTAAAAACAGAGTAATGAAAATTAAAAGGGGCAACTTTGCTGGGGGAGAAACGGTTCCCCCCTTTTGTGTTTACAGTTTTGATAGTGAAAGTGATATCAAGTTTTCACATTCTGTTACATAAAAACCTATTTACTTTAAATTCAAGATGCTTTAAATTTTTTTTTTTTGGCATAACTAACTAACAAAAACAGGGTTAAATGTTCTTTGAGGGATTTGGGTTTATTTAAAATACAATTTTTTTTTGGGGGTTTCAAACAAATTTAGTGATTTCTTAACTCAAAGGGTGGGGGTAGAGCATCCCGGGTATGCTGTATCAAAACCCCAATCCCATCTTTGGGGGTTAAGCAAAATTCTCCTGTTTAAAACCCCAATTTAAAAATAATTATAATCAAGCAATCACGCCCAAACTTGGAAACCAACCCACGCAGAAATTTTCTTTTCAATACATTTCGGTTTTTGTAAAATTTTTTGGGGGGTTATGCAATTTTTAAAGGGAGCAAAAGGGTTTTTATATGGAAGGGAAATTTAAATGAATATAAAACCCTGCTCACTTACCATTTTGGGGGGAGATCGGGAGAGGGGAAAATGGCCGATTTTTGGGCCCGAATGACTGCCAAAAACCCAATAATCAAAATTCAGGCATCCCCACTTCAGTCTGCAGAAAATTTGAATCCCTTGTCCAACAAAAGAAAAATCGCAATGTTGTATTTTGCTTTAGGGGTTTTAACAAAATGTTTTTGTTTTAACCCTTGTTTACGTGTTTTTTAAAAGGGCGGGAGAGCAAATGATATGCTCTTTGAATAAGTTTGTAACTGTGGTCTACGGGCCCAAAATTTAGAAAAAAAATTCATGATTTTTTCCATAAACCTTTTAAAACCCATAAAAAATTCTTTCCCCGAAAAAATTGGTGGATACTTTTTCACGTTATAAATCGTATTATTTTCAGTAAATTTTCTACTAAATTAATGTTGCCATTTTTAACCCTTAATAGACCAATAAATAAAATTTAAAATACAAAAAAATTTAAAAGGTAGGCAAAACACTTTTTTTATTAAAAAAAGCCCAGCATTAAGGTGATTTTAAAATTTGGTTTGCAGAAAATTCTTTTTTAAATTTATGAAACAAAAAAAAAAAAAAAAGGTTTCCCAACCCCCAAAAAAAACCACACCCAAATTGAGCATGTCTACTTAAATTTTTCCAAAAATTTTAGGGGAGGTTTCCCCAAAACGCGTGGGTTTCAATTTTTAAATTTTTAGCTTTATGAACAAATGGGCCAAACCCTAAGGGAACAGTAAATTGAAGGGGTTTGTGGCCCCTAATTTACCTTGTAAACATCTAAGTTTTCCCCTATGTACCCCCATGTGCCCCCATTTTCTATTAAAACACTGTTAAAAAAACGTCATTTGTTTTTTGGAAAAGTAAATAAAAAATTTTTTTTTTAAAAATTTCAATCACAATTAAAATCAACAAAAAAAACAATTCTTCAGCCCAAAAAAATTTCACCCTTTGGTCACCCCTTCAGACAATAAAAAAATTTGACCCTTTGGGAAAGGGCCTTTTTCTTTAAAAAATGAAGATTCGTTTCATGACGAGTTGTTGTAGGAGAAGTTTTTTTAAAAAATTTACCTGTATCAGTATCTTTTTTCCTTTTTTCATATTAGGCCTAGTCATAATCATGAAGGAAATGGGGAGTTATAAAGGGGGGAAAGGTCTTTTTTTACAAAAAGTTTTAACTAGCTCATTTGCTTCCCATTTTTTTAGGTTTTTTTTCAACGAGGGGGTTTTTTCCTTAAGAGTGAATTAAAAATACTTTTTCACCCCCGAATAAAAATATAAAATGTTTTTTTTAAAAAATACATAAAAAACGCTGAAATACACCTTTTTTTTCCCAAAAGCCACTTCTTCCAATTTTCTTTTTTGGGAGCCACAAATTTTAAATTTTTGCATTTCCAGTCATTGTCCCACAAACACTAACCCATTTTTATTTAAATAATTTTGGGGCCTATATTGAACAATAAAAAAAAACCAAAAATTTTCAAACTAAAGTTCTTTTACTTCAAAATTGCTACACCCCAAAAAAACAAACATTTGGGGCTTAACAAAAACAAAACTGTAAAAATTTAGGCCTAGTAATTTTAAAAGACCAAAAGAAAAATTATAAATTTGACAAAATTTCCTTTAAAAAAATACAAATTTAAAAGCACAACAAAAACACTAAAAACACCCAGTTAGATGCCCCCCACTTTTGAAAATTTATAATCCCAACTAAGGGGTAACGGGACCAAAATAAAAAAAAACACTGACCCAACGAAACTCGGGGTCCGGCCCCCAAAAAACCCAAGCAGTATTTTCTTATTTCCATCCAACAGAAAAGGTTTAAAACAAAAACAATTTGAATAATGGGGCCCCTTAGTAACTTTAAGACCAGAAGGGAATTAAAAAATTTTGACGAAATTCCTTTTTAACAAATACAAAAGGGTTAAAAGCCCCCAAACTAAACATTTAAAACACGCCAGTTGGGTTCCCCACCACTTTGAACAATTATAACCAAAACTAACGGTTTTAAACAGCCCAAAACAAAAAAAACACTGATCAACGAAAATCTGGTCCGGGGCCGCCAATAGCAAGCATTTATTTTTTTTTATTTCCTTTCCATACCCCCCTGGAGAATTGGAATAGGGGAAAACCCCAAAAAACGTTTCAATATTATAGCCTTTGTAAATTTCAAATATTTTTAAAGCACAAAAGTTTTACTTTCTTTCCAATGAAAAAAATTTCAAAAAAAACTAAATTTTTTTAAAAAATTTTAAAGATTGCACAATTATTTAAAGAAATAACATTAAATCATTTTGTAATATTGACGGGTTCCATAAACGGTTTTAAACTCCGTTTGTAACAGAAAGAAGCAAAAATTTTGGGAACGGTATTAATAGTAGAAAACCCATACGAATTTTAGGGGGGAAAAATGATGACAAAGGGTTTTCCCTGAAAAACCCCTTACACCACTCTTTTCCTGAATATTTTTAAAAAAAAGGTCGAAAATTTTGATGGGAAAAGGGAGCTGGCGGGTTTCTCTGTACCCTCATTGGGGTATTTATATCGAAAGAAAAGACCGGGGTTAGAACACCCGTAAATGAAAAGCGAAAAACAAAAAATTCCCTGGAAAAAATTTTTTTTGGGCCAAAAAAACGTTTTTGAGAAAATTTTCCCCAAATTCACTCCCAATCCCCCTGAATTCCTTCTAGTAACGTTTTTGGAACGCTAGAAAAAATCGTGACTTTTTAACAATTTTCAGGACTTTTGGGCCCCCCCCCCCCCCCGGAGATTTTTAAAAAATTCGTTACATTTTCAGACTTTCCCCCGCCAGAACCCCCTGAGTAAATAAGGGGGTTTTTTATTGGGGGAATAGGGGGAAAAAAAAACAAAAAATTTGGGAGAAAGAACCCAAAAAGTCAACTAGTGGATTGGGGCCATTCCAAGGGGAAAAATTACTTTTGCTGTAGTTGGCAGTGGTCCCCGTGATACATTTGGGGAAGACTGAAGGGGGGGGGCAAATGCGGGCCACCATTTTACCTTTTTACCATTTTTGGGTTTTTTAGCGTTTTTTCTATGTTCATGAGTGAAATTTCGCAAATGTAAGTGTTTTTTAAAAAAATAAAATAGTTTTGTAAAACGTTATTTTTGTTTCTGTGTAGTGGGTTGTTTTCAATAATGGGTAGTGATTTTTTTTTGTGATAGTGAGCTAAATGAAAAGTTTAGTTTTTTTGCATTGTTCTAAAACTCAATAAAAAAGTAACATATAATGTGCTAACTATTTATATAAATAAAAACCCTTTCGGGAAAAATAGTGGTAAGGCATACAAAAATTATCAAAATTCAGTTTTAGGTTTAAATTTTTTTTATAATAAACTTTCAAGTAAATTTTTTGGGTTTTAACATTGTAAATAGGCCTCGGGCCTAAACCCCTTTTATGTAATTTGGAAAACTTACTTTTTGTTTCAAATATAACATAGCCTATAAAATTTAAAATTATTCCTAAAAAAGGGTTTTTCCTTAAGGAATTGAGATTTGGAAAATGGAACGTTTTGAAGTTTAGGGCCCTACCAGGGGCAATAGACATTTGTCCCAAAGGAGCTGAAGAAAAAAACATGGATATTTTTTAGCACTTCAAGAGACCAAAATGGGCCCCTTTTTCAGGGAAAAATTAATACCAAAAAATTAGTGGGTATAATTTTAGTGGCTGTGATAGTAATAGATACTACGGAGGTACCGGGTTTTTGGGGTTAAAAAAAAGTGGAGCGAAGCTGTTTTATCTTTAATCCTTTTAAGGGAAAAATTTGTACAAAAAAGAATTTTGAGGAAGGTTTTCAAAATACGCTGGTGGCATTTTTTGCTCCCCCCAAGGATGCTGAAGAAAAGATAGGGCAGATTTTTTAAAAAACTGGGAAAAAAATTTCCAGGACCCTTTCCCCAGTATGACCTTTTAAGGGGTGATAATAGGAGATGCAAAACGCCAAAATAGGGAGAGGAAATATGGCTGCCCCTTGCCGGCAAGGAAAATCTCCACGAAACTCCAACGTTTAAAGGAATCAGACTGTTAAGTTTCAGGGAAGCAAGAACTTAAAAAAAAAAATGAGTTTCAATTTTTCCCCCCCAAAAAAATATAAAAAAAACTTGGAACACCGAAAAGGCTCGTAAAGAACCCGAAATTTCCCCCGTATTTAAAAGAAACAAAGGTAAAACAAGCATCCTTGAGGACACCGTCTAAGGAGCCCCAGAGTGGTTTTGGGTCGGACCATAATCTTGTCCTCATAAAAGTTTTTCCAAAAAATAGCAATAAAAAAAAAAAGGGACAAAGACAAATGTATTTATGAAATAGGGTAAATTAAAGATAAAAAAATGGCGGATAAAAAATTTTAAAATAAAATCTTAAGAAAAAGGTTCCCAAAAGGGTTACTGACTTAGAAGCTGAAGCTGAAACAAGTATGAAGATAAAAGATGGCCCTCCGAAAAGCCCAGAAAGCCTTTCCGGAAATTCCTGGTTTTCTCCTGAAAATGCTTGGGGCCGTTCCAAATTTAGCATCCGGGGTAACCCCCCGATACTTAACCGGGCCCGTAGTCTTAGGGGGGTTTTTTTATTTTCCCCTAAAAAATTTAATGGTTTATGATATAAAAAGCCTTAAAATAATGTAGGTTTTAGGGGGGGTATATTTTGGGAATTTTAGAAATGATAATAACCCCCTTTACCCCCCGAAACCCCCCATACCCAAAAAATGAAAAGTACCCCCACCCAACCCTTTCACGTACAGTGTAGTACGTTAGTGATGGTCTGTCTGTCTGTGTGTGTGTCTGGGGTGTGTGTGAGTGTGTTAGAGTGTGTTTGAGTACGTGTCAGTGTGTGTGAGTGTGTGTGAGTATATGTGAATGTGTGTGAGTATGTGTCAGTGTGTGTGAATAGGTGAGTGTGTGTGTGAATAGGTGAGAGTGTGTGTGAATAGGTGAGAGTGTGTGTCAGTGAGTGAGAATGTGTAAGAGTTTGTGAGAGTGTGTGAGATTGTGTGAGAGTGTGTGAGATTGTGTGAGATAGTGTGAGAGTGTGTGAGAGTTTAAAGAAATTGGTAAATGTGTGTGAAAGGGTTTTTGGGGAGTGTGTGTGAGGGGTGTGTGGAGAGTTTAGCGAGATTGTTTTGAGGGTAGTGTGAGGGGTGTCAAATGACTAAAACCCGGATTAGTCTGAAAAGTGCTATACAAAAAACAACTATGGGATATTGGAAAAAGGGAAAAAAAAAAAAAGAGAAATGCTGGTTCGACGAAGAATGTGGAAAAAAAGAAACTAGAAGAGAAAAAAAAGATCTAAGGAAAAAAATGGCTACAAGAACAATCGAGGGGAAACAAATCCCGAGGTACAGAAGGTTTCAAAACGAAACAAAAAAAAAACTGTTTTAGAAAGAAAAAAAAGACAGTTTTAAAAAATAGTTAATAGGCAAAGCAGAAAACTAAGCATAAATAAAAACCCCCTAAAATATTTTTTTTAAGACAGTAAAAAAAGTTTAAGAAAGGATTCCAACCGCTCCCCTTTTGGGGTTAAAACTTGAAGGAAAAATCATTGTAGAAAAAAACCCAAAGTCCAGAAAATGGGGAGAAAATATTTTGGGGCAATTATTAAAAGTCCAAAATTTGAAAAAAAATGTGTGGAAAAAAAATCCCCGACGGGGAAGGCCCCTGGGCGTCCTAAAAAAGAGGGAGGATCAAGTTTGGGCTCGACATTAAAAAATTAAGGGTCAATGAAGAAAAAGCAGGGGGGATCCCTGGAAAATGGAGGCAAATTTTTGGTGAGGCCAAATTTCCACCTTGGGTTTAGTTGGGCCCTGGGATAAAATAAGTGATAAAGGGTTTTTTCATTATTTCACGTTATCGAAATAAAAAAAAAAATTTACTGTTTAAATTCCCAAATGTATATATTTAGCGTATTTGTATTTTATTTCAATTTAGCTACACCCAAAAATTTTTTTATTTCTAAATTTTATTCCCACTATAGTTAGAATTTAAATAAATTGGTCTAAAAAGCTGACCTTCTTTTCCCCTCTGAAAAAGGGTTTACTCAATTTTCCAAAAACCTAAAAGGCCCCCCCCGTTGGGAGTGGGCTTTTCACCTGGTATGGGTTTTCGAAGATTTTGATGTAGGGTTTATGTTTAAACCCCGCATCAGAAGACTACAGCATACATCCAGAGGGTCGACGGGCCAACTGGAGGGAAAAAGGGCTTTACACGACCTTTTCATCAGGGGCAAAAGGGAAAGGGTATCTTCCGACCGGGCTCAGAGTCAGACGAGAGGGATATTTCCCGCTGGCCAGATGATTTAAAACTGTTGAACCCCAGGCCTTCAGCCTCACAACAACTAAAAAGAGAAAAAAATGGTGGGATTAATTTTTTTTTATTTGGCCTAGTTCCTTAGAAAAAAAACCCAAACCAGGTGGGACATAAAATTTCTGCGCTGACAGGAATACAAGGGCTATTTGTGCGGTACAAAATTTTTCCAAGGAGCTAGTTAAAGTCGATTTTAAAAGCCTCCCCCCCACCGCCCAATTTTTTAAACCCGTTTTTTTTAACTCAAAATGCAAAAATTTTAAAATATTTTTAAAGAAGACTTTTTGGGCGTTGCTATTTCATATTTTAAATCATGGATTAGAAACTAAGTATTCAGGGGGAAAAAAGAAGAATAAAACAAATTTTTAAAAATTTTTGGGAAAAAATCATTGGGGCAGCTTGACAAAGGGCAACAAAAGGACCAAAAAAAACTCCAAATTTAATTTCCTCTGAACCCCGGTTTTAAATTATACAAGAGGTTTTATATTACCTTAAAAATTTTATCAAGTGGAAACACGTTAAAATGGCGAAACCCGGTTTCGGGCTTTAAAAAATGTATCAAATTTTTCAAACCTAAAATAAATTTAAAAACTTCACTCCCTTTTGAGGTCCTCAAAATCTTTTAAAACATGAACACACACAGAGGGGGCAACAAAACAAAAAACACGAAATGGACGGTTATTAAAATTAAATTTAGCAGAGAGGGGCAGTCGGTACACCCACGCGGGTTTGGGGCAGGGGTTTCCCAGTTTAGACCGAGCCTGCTTTTGTTAAACCGGGGCCCCCATCTGACTAAAGTGTTGGGCAACTTGACCCGAATATAAAAGGGAATATAAAAACCCCTTATAAAAAATACTTTATTTTTTAAAAATTTCTAGCAAGCCCTAGTGGGAAAGCTATAGTAAATATTATTCCCAACCCATGGAAAAGTTCCCAAAAAACCCGCTGCATGTGTCCCCAAACGTTTTGACACACCCCTGTGTTTCCCAAGGGCCTAACGGCCATCACCCCAAACCGGGGAAAATTTAAAATTTAATTTGGTTTTTTTCGGCTAACCCCCTATGATTTTTTTCTATATACTATCCCAAAAAAAGCAAAAGAAATTTCAAACGAAATGAAAGGTTTTTTCTTTGGAAATAACATAACTCAAGGGAATATTTGAGATACTTTTTTTTAAAATTGTAGGGAACTCAAAAATTTAAATTTGGGTTTCTT
The DNA here is from genome assembly GCA_035578905.1 of Stictocephala bisonia. Classification (NCBI taxonomy): domain Eukaryota; kingdom Metazoa; phylum Arthropoda; class Insecta; order Hemiptera; family Membracidae; genus Stictocephala; species Stictocephala bisonia. The sequence continues at coordinate 37,703 of JAQJVL010003648.1, read as the reverse complement.
TTAGTTAAAATTTAAATTTTAAAAAAAACTAAAAAAAAGGGGGTTTTTAGTCACAACCCCAGTTTTTTTTTAAATATCATTTTACTTTAAAAACTATGGGGTTCAACATTTTAAACAAATATGGGAAATTCCTACCTTTAAATTTTTTTGGTCTTTAAATTATGGTTTCTTTTTTTGAAGACGTTTAAAAAAACTTTTTTCACTAGTGTTTCATTTATACACTAAAAAAAAAAATAAAAATGCAATTTACAAAAAAAGTAATTTCCCCATGTAGCCAGGTTAAAACTCAAAGTTTTTATGTAGTTTCTAGGTAACCCTAAGTTTAAAAAATGCATTAAAAAAAAAATTTAAATTACAGGGGCGGGAAGAGGGGTTTTTATTCTTTAAATGTTCAAGTAATGGCCCCCCTTACAGAATTTTGCCGTGAAAGAGTTTTTTTAAACAAAAAAAATTTTTTATAGATCAAAATGATTTCAAATTTTGCCCTTCACCGAAAAAAAAACATCAAAATAAACAAAAAGGTGATTTAAAAAATCATTTTTAAAATTTGTGGAAAAATATTTAAAAAGACTGCAAAATTGTGACATTGGTGGGTTTTCCCAAATTTTGGGTTTTTTTAAACTACAGGGTTTCTGGGAGTATAAAAGCATATCCGTGAAAATGTACCAAATTTTTACCCCCTCAAGCATTCCCCAAAAGTCCTTAAACGGAATTATATTTTTTTTTTACTAAGGGCCCGAAAATTTCTTTGGGGTTTTGATAATGTTTTAAAAAATTGTGATTTATTTAGTTTTAGGCTATTTTTTTAGAATGCTCAATTTCAAAAAAGTAGAAATAATATAAAAAGGGAAAAAAAAGAGACAACCCGAAGAAAATCATCAAAGAATAAAAGTAAGAAATCACAAAAAAAAAAAATTAAACTTTTAATAGGGAGGGAACCCGGATTTGAAATTTGTGCGGGGAAGATATTCTGCCGGGGTGATACTTTTGGGAAAATCTTTTTTAAAAAGGGGGTTGGGTTATGGATGAAGTAAAAAGACCACCATTATAGGTGCATTTTTTTAAAAAAATTTAAAATGTATATGGAATTGAAGCAAGGAAGATGACCCAAGATGAAAGGAGTGGGATATGGGCATATTGTTATCCAAACAGTGATTGTTTTTTTAAAACACAGTTTACCCATTTTTAAAATTAAACAAAAATACATGCATGGTAGCCAAGGAACCCAAAAATTTTCAAAAATGTGAAAAAAATTTGGGGAGGGAAACATGAGGGACCCGGGCCTCAAAAAGAGGCACTTTAGTCCTTTTTCTAAAAAAAAATGTTCTGACGATAGAGTGAGGGCGAAGTCTTACGGGGAAAGGTTTAGGGAAAAAGTGGGCTTCATCCTTGGGACGCTTGCGGGAAAATTACTCTAAGTTAGAACAAGATTTAAAAAAACACGAAAAGAAATAAGGGGACCCTTTCCTCGGCAAGAAACCCTTTTTTTCCACCAGAGAAAAGGGGGTTTGAATAAAAAATTTGCCAGATGGGATTGGGGGCATTTCAAGGCAATTAAACCCGGTTTTCAGGGATTCCAAAAAAAAATTTTTTATGAATGGAATTTGGGGAAAAAAAGGACCTATCATTGGGTTTTAAAGTAGGGGAAAAAAAAGACTAATTTAATACTCCTAAAACAAAGGGGAAAAGCCCGGTTTTTAAATGGGGCGTTTGGGGAATCCATTGAAGAAAAAAAAGGAAAAAACAATAACCCTTGATGACAAAATGAGATTTGGCCTTAAAATTTAAAAAGCACCGAACAGCCCCGGGGCAACGGGTTTGGAAATATTTGGAAACCCCGTTGCAAGTTTTAAAAATTTTTGGGAAAAGGGCCACTTTTAAAAAAACCCCAGCATTTGAAAAATTTCCCGTGGTTGATGATTTAGAAAGTGTTAAATTCCCAAAGTAAAAATGGGGGCATCCTTCTGTAACTGAGGGCCCTCCCTGTCAGGAAATAAAAGACAATTAAAAAAAAACCCCCCTAAAAGAAAAACTCAGTTCCGCTACCATCTACATCGGGCTGGGGAAATGGTAATTCCCCCCGCCCTTCAAAAAACATTGTTTTTGGGCCCGAACCCAAACAAGTAAGTGAAAAAATTAGAGAAATAAGGAAAAGATCCCCAAGTGTTGCCACCTTTCCCCACAATGGGTTGAATACCTTTAAAAAAAAAGATGATAAGAAAAGGGAAGGGAAGAAAGAAAGAAAAAAAAAAAGAATGTTAAAAAACAAATTAAAAAAGAAGAAATTTAAAAGAAAAGCACCCAAACAGAAATCTAAAATAACCCGCTACAATTGCATGAAGTGCAAAAAGCTTCTTGGAACAAGGGAAAAAAAACTTTTTATTAACAACCCCGTGGGTAGGGGGAACTCATGCAAAAATAGTGCCATTTAAAATGGGATTCCGAAGAATCATTTTTCAAAATTTAACTTGGATGGTTTCCCCCCCTAGGGGGATTTTGATTGTGAATTTTTTTTGTGAAAAATGTTTACAATGAGGGAAAGAAGAAGTTTAAAAGTTATAAACAATCTGATTTTAAAATTGGGTTTTAAATAAGTTTTAAAAATTTTTTTTTAAAACAACGTTAAAAAATCTTACCAAGAAATAAAATTCTCGTTTAAATAAAAAACCCTTTTAGGATTTAAATTAGGTAAGTTTTGTTTTTTTAGATTTTTTAAATTTTGTTTTCCCTAAATTAGGCCTAAGGTTTTTTTCTTTAAAAAAAAAAAAAAGTTAAAAAAAAAAAAAAAATTAAAAAAATTAAAAAAAAAAAAAAAAAAAAAATTTGTTAATATTTTTTTTAAAAAAGGAAAACATCGGAGTGTCAATTTGGGACAAATACCTGTAAAACTATTGGTTCAAACACCAAAAATTTTAGGTGTCACTTTAGGTACATTAACAAGGGAATTTGGTTTTTTAATTAAAATATTTTTATTTAAAAAAAAAAAACATAATGGGTGCTAATATAACATCTTTTAAAAACCAAATAATACAAAAATACATTTTAATAGTACTTTTTTTTAAACCCCCATAGGGCAGTTGTTAAAAATGGGATTAACAAAAAAATTTTGGGGTTTCATTGGAAATTTTTTTTATTTTTTTTCAAATTTAAAACCCGAAAACCCCAACTTGCCACAACCACTTTACAAGGCATGATTTAGGGGCCCCTAAAACCCGGGTGACTAATCACAACGGGAAAGGGGGGGGGAGCGTTTGAGTGGAGGTAGGTCCCGCCGCTTAGGAGCCCTGCGCCGGTAGTCCCGGGTTTGTATAGGTTTCCATTTTGGGAAGAAAAAGAAGTGGTGAGGGAAAAGGAGAGTCTCTGAGGTGGGCCCCCAGTTTTTTTTGATCATTATAATAGTTTTTAAAAAGATTTTAAACTCAGTTTTTTTGTGGGTTTTTTTGATAATTAACAATACATGTAACCGGAGGGAAAACATTTGTTTTTGGAAAAAAAATTTTGAAAAATAAACAGTAAAAACATACCGGTACATTGGGAAAACCGGGGTACCCACAATTTGCAGCAAGGGAGACCGAGCTCTACATACTAAATTTTTTAAAACATTGTCACTCATTTATTTTCATTTCAAAAAATTAAAAACCCAAAGGGAATTTAAATTTTGACTTAACCCCTTTAGTGCCAACGTCCCCAATAAGGACGTTATATTTCTACCGAGGGGCTTTTCCAACGTCCTCTTTTTTCGGACGCCGCAAAAACCGCCGAGAATTGCCAAGTCCCATATACGGGCCCTTACGGAAAAAAAATTCTATCTTCGTTATTTATCAACATAAAACAAGTTTAATTATTTAAAAAAAACGTAATGAAAGGGATTTTTAGGGGAAAATATTTTATAAATTTCTTCATCATAGTAGTAAATTTTGAACGACCCCCGAAATTTTGAAGGCTTTGACTTGAATGCAACATATAGACGGGGTGGGGCGTCTGTAGTTTTTGGGTTTGTTATTTTTGAATGTTTAAATTTTTTTGGGTTGTTAATTTGGGGTGAGTTTTTTGGGGAAACAAAGGGGGGTTATTTAGTGTTTTATTTTTAATAATGGATCGTTCACGATCTCCCGTAAAATGATAACAAAAGTTTTGAAATATATTGGAAGAAGATTTTCTAACAAAATGCAGTTTTGAGTAATGAATCAAATTTGCCGCAGTTCACTTTAGGACGATACAGAAGCCGACCCACCCTCAATCCAGATTTTGATTTAGCAAATACACGTCAGGTGGCCAAAAATCAAGCTAATTTTGCAGATTGAAAAAGGGCCCGATTATTTAGCTTTTTCTTGCAGTGAAAAACGATGGGCAATAATAAAATGGCTTAGGGTTTAAGGTAGAACCATAATTTTCCACAAACCCGGTCGGAGCCCCTAGTAGGCCCAGGGGTTAAATGCCCCAAATATTGTTCACAAAATTTAGTGATAGGATGATTTATTGACAGAATGGGTGACCCTTGTTTGGGAAAAGGTAAAAGATTAGAAGAGAGGGGGACCCTCAAGGTTTTGGAAAAAAGGGGGCCCTTCCAAAAATAATGGGGCGGATGGGTGCTAATGCATATTGGGGGAATTTAAAGAACACAAAACAAACCCGCAACTAGATTTTGATTTTATGGGTGTCCAAATAGGAATCTTTCTAAGGATTGGGTTAGGGGGAAGAATGGCCCAAAAATACCAGCTTTAGGGGATTCGGGGGTGGGAGCAGGAGACAATGCATTTCCTCAAACCAAATTTTTTGGGAAAAATTTCCACAAAAAGGGAGAAAAAATTGCGTTTTGCAGTGCGCTACACAAGATGGGGGGGAAAGGAAAAAAATCTACTTTTCAATGCAAAAGTTCAAAAGAGGACTTCATCCGTTGTTTTTACCAATCACATTTGTTAGCCCCCAAGCAATTTTGTAAATATTTTTGTATTTTTTTACTAAAAATTTTTTAAAAAATTTGGTTTCAAATCATTAGATACAGTTAAATAAAATTAGTAAACATTTTTTTATAGGTCCAATGTTTTCTTTTTATTAACTTTAGTGAATGGGTTTAATTTGAACAAAAATTAAAAAATTGAAAACGCAATTTTTTTAAATTTTATGTTATGTGAATTTTTTGCAAAAAAACCCTTATAAATTTTTTTGAAACCCCAAGTTTTTTTTTAAGTATCTATTGAACAATACTAGGATATTGGGAAAAAATTTTTTAAAAAGTAGATTTTCTACAAGAAACGGGAATTTTACAAAATAAATTTTGGGGTAAGTAAAAATTTTTTATTTTATAAAAAGTTTAGAATTTTTATAATCTATTTTTATTTTTTTTTTTAAAAGTAAATGTATTCGCAAATAAAAAAAAAATTAGGCTTAAACTTCAAATAAAGTTGAAAAGGGTTTTTTCCCCAAAACTTTACAAAATCGCAAAAAATTTGCTTGGTATTCTTTAGACAACCCGTTTAAATGTCTGGCATTCTTCAACACACTTTAGATTTCGGACCGGCACAAAAAGGGGTAAAGCCTAGGCTAAAATATTTTATACATGTGTGTGACTTTAAATTGCTTTTTTAAAAAAACAGAAAAATTCATTAAATTCAATATGGCTACCGCCATTTTAAATAAAGTAAAAGCAAAGCGTCACTTGGACATACAAGAAAAGAAATACATGTTCCATTTTGCTTCTCTACAAATCATTCACTCAATCATTCTGACTTAACCCTACTAGTGTTGACTGTCGTAGTGCTTTGTTATTGTGAAGTGTTTAATTGTTGTTAGTATGGTTTGAGTTTGTGGTAAACAAGTGTGTTATATTAGTGCTTTTATTTTATATAATGGATCGTTCACGATCTCCAGTAGTGAATTAACAAGTTCGAAATATATTGGAAGAAGATTTTCTAACAGATGCAGTTTTGAGTAATGATCAATTAGCACGTTGCTGAGGACGATACAGATGCCGACCCACACTACAATCCAGATTAGATTAGCAAGTAAACGTCAGTGGCCTAAAAATCAAGCTAATCTTGCAGATTAGAAAAGACTAGATTATTTAGCTATTCTAGCAGTGAAGACGATGACAATAAGAATGGTTAGTCAAGGTAGACACATCATATTGCAATCACTAAGGTCTAGCTTAGTAGACCTAGGTAATGCACAAATATTGTTCACAATCTAGTGATAAAGGGATGATGATTGACAGAATGATGACATTGTTTGGAATATGGTATGATTGAAGAGAGGAGACTCTCACAGGTTTGGAACAAGTGGCCTTCAACATAATGGCGGATGAGCTCAAATGATATGTGTAATAAACGAACAAGACAAACCTGCAACAGATAGATTTTATGTGTTCAAATAGGAATCTTTCTAAGATAGCTTAGGTGAAGAATGGCCAAACTATCCAGCTTTAGTGATTCGGGATGGGAGCAGGAGACAATGCAGGTGCCATCAACATTTTTGAAACTCCACAAAAGGGAGAAAATTCTGTATTTGAGTGCGCTAGCACTAAGAGGGTGGAAGAGGAAGAGAATCAACTTTTCAATGCAAAAAGTTCAAAGAGGCTCATCGTGTGTTTACCAATCACATTTGTTAGACCCCAAGCAATATTGTAAAGTTTTGTATTTTTACTAATAAGTGTTATGATATGTGTTAATCATTAGATACAGTTAAATACAATTAGTAAACTTATTTTAGTCCAAGGTTTTCATTATAACTTTAGTGAATAGTCTAATATTGACTAAAGTGAAAAATTGAAAACGCAATATTTTTTAAATTTTATGTTATGTGAACATTTTGCAAATAACCTTATGAATTTTTGTACACAGTTTATTTTTAAGTGATCTATTGAACAAAATATGATATTGGGAAAATAATTTAAAGTATGTTTTTCAAGAAACTTGAAGAATTTTACAAAAAAATTTGGTAGTAACAAATTTTATTTAATAATGTTAGATTATTAATCATTATTTTTATTGTGTTTTAAATATAATGTATTGCATAGTATATAAAAATTTGGTCCTATTATCAAAATAAAGTTGTAATAAGGTTTTTCCCAAAACATTACAAAATCGCGAAAATGCTGTATTCTTTAGACATACCCAGTGTTAATGTCTGGCATTCTTCAACACCTTTAGATCGGCCGGCACTAAAAGGGTAAAGCCTAGCTACAATATTTTGTAACATGGTGTGACTTTAAATGTTTTTTAATAAAACAGTAAATTCATGTAAATTCAATTGCAACCGCCATTTAATAAAGTGAAACCAAGCGTCACTTGGACATCTAAAAGAAGAATACATGTTCCATTATCTTCTCTACAACATTCTTCCACTCAATCAATTCCCATATAACCTAAAACTGGACATAACCTAACTTTTTCAACCATTTCACAAATAACATTTACCAGCCTATATAAATAATACATGCATTAACTTTAATTATTATTAATACTTACATTAACTTTAATTATTATTAATACATTACATTACCATAATTATTATTAATACATTACATTACCTTAATTATTAATTACATGAACCTAAAACCTGACATAACAACATTTTAACCATTTACAAATAACATTTGCCAGTATATCCTGGCCACTCTCTTACTCTCCACCTCTCAACAAATAAAAAAATAAAAAAAAAAAAAAAATAAATAAAAACACAAAAAAAAATAAATAAAAAAAAACAAAGAACATACATATATGTTTTTCACATATTACATGCACAGGATAGGTGACACAAACACTCAAAAGCATTTTAAACTCAAAAATAAAATCTCCGACAACTTCTAACATGAATGACACAACAGAGACTACATGTCCAATATGTAAGGGGAGGTCCTAGAGGACTGGGGAAGCCGTCACATGTGACGAATGTGAAAGCTGGTATCATAAAACATGCGGTAAAATAAGTGAAAAACTGTACAATAGAATTAAAACAGCCCCTGAAAATAAATCGGAAAAATGGATATGCCAATCATGCAAAAAACAAACTAAAACATGCAAACCATTGGAGAAATATACGCAATTCAAACAAAACATCCGGGGGGGACACACCAGACATAATGAATCTGAACAACACATCCGACACAACAGAAGCGGAAAACCATACTACCGCGGGCACTACTGGTACCTAAGGATACAATACACTGCATAACCTCTTATCAAAACATTGGAAGAAAAAAAAAAACTTACAACAAACTGTACACTATCTGTATAAAGATCTACAATATTAAACCCCCAAACTAACAAATCAAAAAAAGAAAATATTCGGCTAAACCGATAAACAAAAAACAAAGGGAGACAAAATTTTAGAATGTACAAACAGATAGAAAAACTCCACTCTACCTCAAACACCGGCGTCAATACACCTATTCCAAACCACAACAAACTTGATCAAGTACTTTTGCAAAACCAACCAAGAAAACATTGAAGAAAAACACAAATATTGACATAGACCTAAACGAACTACCACAGGTAGACTCAGACACACTAATTATAGGAGACTCCATAATACAACTTTGCAAAATTACACAAACACCTACCAAGCATACAAATACATTGCATACCCAGAGCCAGGATTCGGAGCTGAGCAAGCATCTTGCGACATGTCAGACTCTGCCCAGTACTGTGGTGGTACACTTTGGTACAAATCACCTTGCACTCTCTCGAAACCCAAAATGATGTTATGAGACCACTCTGGTACACCATTGAATCTGCTCAAAAGATTTTTAAGAATACTACATGGGTCATAAATGGCTTTAGTCTACAGACGTGACTATCCACAAATTACTTTAAAGAAGTTAACGAGGCAGTAAAATTTATGTGCAAAAATCTGCACTTGATCTTCCGAGACCCTAATGAGATATTAACTGCCGAGGCATAGGAAAAGACGGGCTACACCTTAATCCCATGGGGGATCACTGCCTTGCAAATTTTATACTGAAGGACCTTGGTTACGGACCATCCCTACCGGGGGGGGAAAAATATTACGAAACCAAACAGAAACGGAAACAAAACACTCGGAAAACCCCAAAAAACAAAACCCCAAATTTGCAAAATCACATGACAGTATGCCCCCCAAAGGTCCAACTCCTCGTCCCCGTCGTGGGGGGTGGAAACGGCACTAAAGTAGGGGATTGCTTATCAGGGCGAATACCAGTGGGGACTTGTCCCTGGTACCTCCAAGGTTGCTGGTCCGGTCTGATGAGAACCCTGAAACAGTGACGGCAAACGGAGCTCTGTAAAAACAGCTGCGTCAGGCCTAGCAAGCCGGTAGCGAAGAAAAATTGCTTCAAAAACAAAGCCAAGCCTCGGAAGGACGGATCAAACGGTAAAGACTGGAAACAAAACAAATGAGATTCGGTACGCTGAATATACTGACGCTGACGGGTAAGGTGGGAATTGGTGGATGTGATGAGAAGGAGGAGAGTGGACCTGATGGGACTGAGCGAAACAAAATGGAGGGGAAGTGGGGAAAAAAGACTTGAGAGACGGAGCGAGATTATTCTGGAGTGGATGCGAGAATAAATGATTAACGGTGTAGCGGTGGTGGTTAGCAGGAGGTTGAGGGATATGGTTGAGAAAGTGGAGAGAATATCAGACGACTCATTTCTGACATTAAAGATTGAAGAGCAGCAATTAAAAAGTTGCACAAGTATATGCACCACAGACAGGGAATACACAAGAAGAAAAGAGTGAGTTTGAGGAAAACGGGCAGGACAACTTGATAGGGGTAAACATAGTCATGGGAGATTTAAAACGCACAGGTGGGCAGCGATAGGATGGGCTATGAGATGTGTTGGGGTAGTTTTGGGTATGGAAACAGGAATGAAGAAGGACGTAGACTCCTGGCTTGTGCCAAAAAAATGGATTGGCAATAGGAAACAGTAGGTTTAAGAAAGGACGAGTCATGTTATTACACGGTACAGTTGGGATTTGACGACTGGAAGCGTCATTGATTATGTCCTTGTAGACAGGAGTTGGGGAGAAAGGTTGATGGACATTAAAGTTATTCCAAGTGGTAGCCTTGGATGGGGATCATAGGCTGTTGGTGGGATTTTTCCGAGTTGCAATTAAGGAAATGAGAGTTCAAAAAACTATTAAACGGATAAAAGTGGGGGAAATTACAGGATAGAGAGAAGTTGGAACAATATTAAGTCGGCATTGCGAAGAAAATACCCAAGAGGGAAAGGGGGGGGGAAATAGATACAGAATGGGAACTTTTTGGGAATACTTTAGTTGATACGGCAGGAGAGATATGTGGGAAGACGGCAGAGAGGCGGAAGGAGAGAGAGACTTCATGGTGGAATGAGTCAACTAAAAAAGCGGTGAGAGAGAAAAATTAAAGCCTGGAGAGTGTGGTGTGAAACAAAGAAGTGATGAAGACAAGGAAAGATATCGCACAAAAAAAAAAAAGGGAGTGTAGGAAGAATTGTCCAAGAAGAGAGGGATAAGGCATGGAATTATTTACAGAAAAGTTGAAGAAGATGAAAGTGGAAATAAGAAGATGCTAATAAAATGATGAGGAACAAGAAAAGAAATACAGAGGGTGTGAGAAGAATGGAAACAGAAAATGGAGATGTAGTTGAGGATGAAAGGGCCTAAAGGAATTGTGGAGAAATCATTTCGATTCAATGTTGAAAATGGGAACAGGACAGGAGATGGAGAAGTAACAAACAAAGAAGAACTTAGCAAAATGGAGAGGGGTAACATGGAAGGAGTTAGAGGAAGCTGTTAAGAGTATGAAGAAAGGGGAAAATCACCAGGTCCAATGGGAGTAACAGTGGAGATGATTACATTCTGGGCCCAGTCGGGATGCAATGGTTTTATGAGACTTCTTACAAGTTTCATGGATAGTAAAAAGGTACCGGATGACTGGGGAAAGAGCGATATCATTGCGTTACATAAGAAAGGGAGTAAGAAAATATGCAATAATTATAGAGGTAATCCCTTATTGAGCCATACAATGAAGATTTTTGAAAGGATAATTCTTTAATAGGATAAAGGTTGGGATAGAAGAAGCTCTTAGTGAGGAGCAGCATGGCTTCAGACCGGGAAGGAGCACAGTTGATCTCGTCTTCGCCACTAGACACTCATGGAGAAGCATTGGATTCAAAAAAAGACTGGTACTGGTTTTTTTGATATAAAGAAAGCTTATGACAGTGTTTTAAAAAAACAATGGTGTGGGAGAGCTTGAGAGAGATGGGATAGGAAATACATATATTGAGTGGGTTAAAGGAGCTTTTATAGGGTGAATAAAGCAGAGTGAGAACAATAGGGGGCGAGACGGGAAAGGTTTGATGTAAGGGGAGGTTTGAAACAGGGTAGTGTGTTATCGCCGGCACTGTTTAACGTTGTGATGGAAATAATTTTGGGAAGGGAAATTATTTGGTTAAAAGTGACGTCAATGTTAGATATTTGCCCGATGACATTGTAATTTGGGGGAAGATGAGGAGGAAATTACAACGACAGTTGAATTGCTGGAACGATCAGATGAAGAGGAGGGGGTTATATATAAGCACTGAGAAAAGCGAAGTAATGGTGGGGGGAGAGATGCTAATCTAAGACAAAACATAACCGTTGAAGGGAAACCATTGCAATTGGTTAACCACTTCACTTACTTGGGGACAGTAATAACGAGTGACGGCAGGCTTGATAGAGAGATTACTGCTAGATTGGAGAAGGGGGGCACGTTTTTACCGAAGTGTTAAAACCTGTTGTGGGATAGGAAAGTGCCAAGGACTGCTAAAACCCTCATGTACAAAAGTATTATAGGCCCGCTCTCACGTATGCAGCAGAGACGTGGGGAAAATGACAGAGAAAGAGTGGAGTAGAATACAGGCGGCGAGATGGCTTTCCTGAGGGCAATTAAAGGAAGAAGTAGGCGTGACAGAATCCGGAATGAGGAGATAAGGGAGGTTTGGTCAATGAAAGCTTAAGGGTGAGAATAGAAAGATCTAGGATCAAAGGCTTGGACACGTGAAAAGGATGGATGCGTCTAGAGTGCCAAGGAGAATGGAAGAATTGGCCATTGTTGGGAGAAGACCAAGAGGACGACCGAGAGTGAGATGGAAAGATGATGTGATTGGGGACATAGGAAGGAGAGGAGCACAATGGAACACGTTTGCGAGGAGAAGCTGTGGAAGAACAGAAAATAGATGGCGGAGGCTGGCTGATACCCCGACCCAGGATAATCTGGAACGGGAAAGGATATGGATGGATGGACATGTACAGTATACAAGCACACAACACTCTAAAATAGCAAAAACCACAAAAAAACTCCACAACACCGACATTGGACAAAATAGACTAATCCACTCACACAAATCGAAACAAAACAACAAAGCACTACCAAACAAGTCCCGAACAACTCAAAAATTTAAAAGTTATTTTAAAATATTCCATTTAAATATACAACGAGGAATCCAAAATAAAATAGACCAAATTAAACTGCTCTTAAACACAATAAATCCACATATATTACTAATAACAGAGCATGGACATAACAAAAAACAACTAGAACAAATTATCCTAACCGGTTATGAGCTACAAACCCATTTTTCTAGGAAAACACACAAATGGGGAGGGGCAGCGAATTTATATTATGGAAAACATTGATCTGGAAATAAAAATAATAGATACAACAAATTATTCAGAAGAGCTAGTCTCTGAAATGGCAGCAATAGAATATAAAATAGCGCAAAAAAATACATAAAAATATGCATCTACAGACCAACAACAGGTTCCCCCAAAGACTTCTTAAACCATTTTGACAACTTTCTAAGCACCATATCAAAATAAAAATAAAAAATAATAATCCAGGTGACAAATATAAATTCTCTCGTAGACTCTGAAATATTGAAAAGCCTCACGAGTAAATTACATCAACATAACCTACACCTAGAAAGCCTACCTGCAACTAGGAAAACTACAACAACGGAAACAAGCATTGATTGCTGCATAACTAATTATCTTCGGCCGCAAACAAAAATAATTGACAACACTTTATCAGACCACCAAGGCATAGTATGCACCCTTAACACAAAAATACATTTACACAATCAAACAAAAATTTATAAAAGAAATTTATCAAAACAAAACATGGACCTATTCAAGCTACAAATTGCAAAGGAAAACTGGCATAATATATACATTGAGAATAACATAGAAAAAAATTCGACCAATTTATTGGACTATTACAATTTCATCTAAACAAAATCAGCCCACTTCAGAACAGAACTATACATCATAGACTGACCCAGCAATTTACTATGACACCACAATTAAAACATCTAAGAGGCAGTACACAGCAAGCAAAAAATTAATACTTAGTAACGGGACAACACTTTGACAAAATAGCTTACACGACACTCAAAAAAACTTATGACCAACAGATACGTTACTAAAAAAACTACACACTGAACAACAAATATCAACAGCCACAAACCAAACTAAAGCAATTGGAAAGAAAAAGACAATCTCCAGAACATGACAATATAATACTTAATATAGATAAAACATTAGAAACAGATCCTCAAACTATAGCAAATCACTTCAACACATATTTTTTATCCATAGGCCAACTTCAAGTTGACAACCAAACACAGCAACAGCCTAATTTTCAGCAACATCTAACACTAAACCATTTTACTACTGCAAATTTAAACTCTTTTAAATGCATTACAGATGAAGATCTGAGACAAATAATCAAGAACACCAAACATAATAACACAACAGGAGCAGACGAAATACCAGGGAAGTTACTACTTCATTGCACTGACAAATTAACTCCACCACTTCTACACCTAATCAACACATCCATATCCACAAGTACAGTACCGAAAATACTAAAAACATCTCTAGTACATACCCTAAATACAAAAAATCTGAGAAACATAACAGATATACATACAATAGATAACTCACTTACATGGAACATTCATACCCAGCAGCTCATAAAAAAATTGTCATCAGCTCTCTATGCAATAAAACGGATAAGTACCATAGCAGGGAAAAACCAGCTCTTATAGCCTATCACTACATGGCTACTCACATAAATTTGGATTAATTGCCTGGGGAGGTGCTTCATACACACACGTAGAACCGATATTAATATTGCAAAAAAAAGCAATTAGAATAATCAACAATTTGCCTACCAACACTCCTTGTAGACAATATTTTAAAAAGAAAAATTCTAACTGTCATCTCAATGTACATTCAAGACACAATATTATACGCCATGCAAGAAAATAACAAAACAAGATCCGAAATCCATAACCATAACACAAGAAATAAAAACAATTTAGACATACCTTATAAAAGATTACAAAAAAATACTAAATCAACCACAATATATAGGTATAAAGTTTTATAATCACCTCCCTAACAACATAAAAATATTAAGACAAAACAAAACCAAATTTAAAAAATCTCTATTTACATATTTAACAGCATATCCATGTCATACAAAAGAAGAATTCTTTAATATATACACAAACATATAAAATGACACACTATTAAAAAAAAAAAAAAAATTAGGCTATCCTGTCCAAACATAGACTTGACCAATCCTGGTCCAATCTCTTTCCATAAACTTGACCAATCCTGGGCTGTGCCCGAAGAAAATTGACATGCCCCCTGTCTTGAGGAGAGTGGTGGCGAAGAGGAAGGTAAAGGTAAAGGTCTAGCCTCGCGCCCGTATACGTTCTAAATAATGTTCTATGGTTGTACATTTTATATTTTGTAAATAATGATTTTATTGGTGTATTTAAGTGTTTTTATATGTATATTCAGTTAGTGTAAATATAGTTAATAGTGATTTAGTGTCTGCCATGGGTGAAAGACCAAATGACAATTTTATTATAAGTTGGTTAAAGGAAAGTGATCAAAATCTAGACGAATCATTTTGTCTATCGAACAGTAACAGTGATGGCCCTTCAGAACGTGATCAACATAAGTCAGACACTGAACAGTGTTTATAAATAGGCTAATTACAGACTTTTCATCAAGAACATTTTAAATATATGACTTTTTTTAATACGTATGCATCATTATTTACAACCATATACATCTAATTGTACATATTTATAACTAATTTAAGCATATAACTAAAGTTAACCATTATTTAGGCGCATAAATAAGAAAATCCTATGTTAGATGGCAGCGTATACATGCAACCGTTCATGTAACACTAAGGCACGCGCCCTATCGCGGGTTAATGTTAACATTACAATTAAAATTGGTTCAAATGGCCTTTAAATTGTCACCTTTTGGTACACTTACCTTAGTTGTCATCACACTGTGTTGGAAGCACATTGCAACTACAAATATTACCTCCTATGCTGTTGAACAAGATCAACAAGATGCTCAAGAAAAATGTCTGATGAATATTTAATAAGTCGTTCTTAATTAAATAGTTCAATTTATAATTTATTTTCAATTTTTTAAGTTGAATATTAGTATCAAATTTGTATCTTTATAACATAAATTAGTTGTTCCTAATAGCGTTGGCAACATTATTTGAAAAAATACATTTTAATCTTAAAAGTTTGTAGATGGTTTTTTATCAATTAGTTGAATTGAACCTAACACGAGAATAATGATGTAACACCAAATAGTGATCCAGGGTTAATGTCTCAAACACTAGGCAGTTTACCCTACCCCTAAATAAACCCATTTCAGGCAGTTTTCAAATTTTGCTTTCGTCAGCATTTTTTTTTAATTGAAAATTACTTATGGAGTGAATGCACAAGCAAAACTAAATGTAACAGAGATTGTAAAGTAGGGTAGATGCAAGTCTTAACCATCTAATTGATGACCGTCGTATTTTCCGACTGTTTATTACGTTCGTCAAGTGATAAAGTCGTAAATTACGACTATCAATTTCAATCTGTTTAAGTCGAATACTATTGAAGCTATCGTAATTTTTATTTTTATGACTTATTCCTCTGTGCTATAAGTAATAATTTATTTTCATATGTTATATTCCTCCGTGCATTCGTTTTGGTGAAAAAACCCAAACGCCATACCGGCATTACGTCTGGCGATAGCGCAGCTGCTACGGCGGACAGCTGTTTATTTACAAGTCGCGCACTACGCAGTGTCACAATTCTTTGTTTTTTCTCCTGATTGTTGTTGTTTACAGTCAAAATTAATTTGTGGGATTCACCCTACCTCTGTTACCAGACTACAACATTTTCATAGGCCACTCACCAAGGGAGGAAAGAGTGGCTGAGATTTAGTGACTCTGACTAAAATAGGCCACTTCAACTTTGTACATAGTTATGATTTTTTGTAAATAACTTTTTCTTTTTTGATATAAATGTAAATATGTACAAAACTTTTTTGTTTACAATTAAATTGTAAACATTTTTTACACTTAAAATGTTGTGATAAGCAACATTATCAATCAAGTGGACAACCATTAAAAGTGAAAAAGAAATTGAGAAACCATTGAAAGTTTTTTCTCAATAAAATATGGATAAACCACCACCTGAGCTTTGGTAAGCTCAAGTTTTATTATTTATTATGATTCTGCATGTTATTGTGATAAAATTTGATTTTATAATACTCAGTGTTTTTATTTTTACATATATTTAATATATATTTTTGAAAATTATGTTGCGTGAAGATTACAAAGTACCCATCACTCTGGTATTTTTACACATCACTTCTAGGGTTATCGGTGTGAAACTGCCCAGGATTTCCATCCAGTAAAAGGGAAAAGGGTAATTATGAGGGAGGAAAAGGGTATCTTTTGAGGGAATTACGGGAAAATTGTTAAATCTTTATAAAATTCACAGTTTTATTGAGCAAAAACTGTTTCCTACACATTAAGACAATTCAAAGGAAGTAAAAAAAGCAAACATTATACTATCCAATTTAAAGAATCATACAGCAAATTTCTTCAGGTGTGCTGTCAACAAACATAACCTCACTTTATTAAACACACTATCAAATTAGCCCCCTTACTTAATCGCCTATTTCAAAGTGCTCTAAGTTCTAAAAACTTCCGCGACAGAAACTTGTCACTCATGTTACGTTATACCCCTCGGGTAGTACCTTTCATAATATAGTGCACTGGGGTAAGGCCAAGTTTAAATGTAATAAGAGATATTTACTTGTAAACTTAGCGCGAATAACGGTCAGTCGCTAAAATCGCCTATTTCAAAGTGATCTAAGTTCTAAAAAACTTCCGCGAGCCAACTTTTTAATCATGGCACGTTGTACCCTGGGGCAGTACCTATAATAATATAGTGCACAGGGTAGGCCAAGTTTAAATGTATAAGAGATATTTACTTGTAAACTTAGCGCGAATAACGGTCAGTCGCTAAAATCGCCAATTCAAAGTGCTCTAAGTTCTAAAAACTTCGCGAGCCAACTTTTCAATCATAGCACGTTGTACCCTGGGGTAGTACCTTTCATAAAATAGTACACTGGGTAGGCCAAGTTTAATTTGTATAAGAGATATTTACTTGTAAACTTAGCGCGAAGAACGGTCCTGTCGCTACAATCGCCTATTTCAAAGTGATCTAAGTTCTAAAAACTTCCGCGAGCCAACTTTTCAATCATGGCACGTTGTACCCTGGGGCAGTACCTATCATAATATAGTGCACTGGGTAGGCCAAGTTTAAATGTATAAGAGATATTTACCTTGTAAACTTAGCGCAAATAACGGTCAGTCGCTAAAATCGCCTATTTCAAAGTGATCTAAGTTCTAAAAACTTCCGCCAGCCAACTTTTTAATCATGGCACGTTGTACCCTGGGGCAGTACCCTATAATAATATAGTGCACTGGGTAGGCCAAGTTTAAATGTATAAGAGACTATTTACTTGTAAACTTAGCGCGAATAACGGTCAGTCGCTAAATCGCCTATTTCAAAGTGCTCTAAGTTCTAAAAACTTCCGCGAGCCAACTTTGTCAATCATAGCACGTTGTACCCTGGGTAGGTACCTTTCAAAAAATAGTACACTGGGTAGGCCAAGTTTAATTTTATAAGAGATATTTACTTGTAAACTGTAGCGCGAAGAACGGTCAGTCGTACAATCGCCTATTTCAAAGTGATCTAAGTTCTAAAAACTTCCGCGAGCCAACTTTTTAATCATGGCACGTTGTACCCTGGGGGCAGGTACCTATCATAATATAGTGCACTGGTAGGCCTGAGTTTAATGTTATAAGAGATATTTACTTGTAAACTTAGCGCGAATATACGGTCAGTCGCTAAAATCGCCTATTTCAACAGTGTTCTAAGTTCCTAAAACTTCTGCGAGCCAACTTTTCAATAATGGCCATTGTACCCCTGGGGCAGTACCTATCATAATATAGTGCCACTGGGTAGGCAAGTTTAAATGTATAAGAGATATTTACTTGTAAACTTAGCGCGAATAACGGTCAGTCGCTAAAATCGCCTATTTCAAAGTGATCTAAGTTCTAAAAACTTCCGCGAGCCAACTTTTCAATCATGGCACGTTGTACCCTGGGGCAGTACCTATCATAATATAGTGCACTGGGTAGGCCAAGTTTAAATGTATAAGAGATATTTACTTGTAAACTTAGCGCGAATAACGGTCAGTCGCTAAAATCGCCTATTTCAAAGTGATCTAAGTTCTAAAAACTTCCGCGAGCCAACTTTTTAATCATGGCACGTTGTACCCTGGGGCAGTACCTATCATAATATAGTGCACTGGGTAGGCCAAGTTTAAATGTATAAGAGATATTTACTTGTAAACTTAGCGCGAATAACGGTCAGTCGCTAAAATCGCCTATTTCAAAGTGCTCTAAGTTCTAAAAACTTCTGCGAGCCAACTTTTCAATAATGGCACATTGTACCCTGGGGCAGTACCTATCATAATATAGTGCACTGGGTAGGCCAAGTTTAAATGTATAAGAGATATTTACTTGTAAACTTAGCGCGAATAACGGTCAGTCGCTAAAATCGCCTATTTCAAAGTGATCTAAGTTCCAAAAACTTCCGCGAGCCAACTTTTCAATCATAGCACGTTGTACCCTGGGGCAGTACCTTTCAAAATATAGTGCACTGGGTAGGCCAAGTTTAAATTTATAAGAGATATTTACTTGTAAACTTAGCGCGAAGAACGGTCAGTCGCTAAAATCGCCTATTTCAAAGTGATCTAAGTTCTAAAAACTTCCGCGAGCCAACTTTTCAATCATGGCACGTTGTACCCTGGGGTAGTACCTATCATAATATAGTGCACTGGGTAGGCCAAGTTTAAATGTATAAGAGATATTTACTTGTAAACTTAGCGCGAATAACGGTCAGTCGCTAAAATCGCCTATTTCAAAGTGATCTAAGTTCTAAAAACTTCCGCGAGCCAACTTTTTAATCATGGCACGTTGTACCCTGGGGCAGTACCTATCATAATATAGTGCACTGGGTAGGCCAAGTTTAAATGTATAAGAGATATTTACTTGTAAACTTAGCGCGAATAACGGTCAGTCGCTAAAATCGCCTATTTCAAAGTGATCTAAGTTCTAAAAACTTCCGCGAGCCAACTTTTCAATCATGGCACGTTGTACCCTGGGGCAGTACCTATCATAATATAGTGCACTGGGTAGGCCAAGTTTAAATGTATAAGAGATATTTACTTGTAAACTTAGCGCGAATAACGGTCAGTCGCTAAAATCGCCTATTTCAAAGTGATCTAAGTTCTAAAAACTTCCGCGAGCCAACTTTTTAATCATGGCACGTTGTACCCTGGGGCAGTACCTATCATAATATAGTGCACTTGGTAGGCTGAGTTTAATTGTATAAGAGATATTTACTTGTAAACTTAGCGCGAATAACGGTCAGTCGCTAAAATCGCCCATTTCAAAGTGCTCTAAGTTCTAAAAACTTCCGCGAAGAAACTTTTCACTCATGTTATGTTATACCCTCGGGTAGTACCTTTTATAATATAGTGCACTGGGTAGGCCGAGTTTAATTGTATAAGAGCTTTTTACTTGTAAACTTAGCGCGAATAACGGTCAGTCGCTAAAATCGCCTATTTCAAAGTGCTCTAAGTTTTGAATGTAGTCTCCTACTATAAAGAAAAAACATTAAAATTATGTACATAGGAGATAGCAGAGTGTCCATGGGTTTATAATTATAATAATTAATGTGCATTACGTTTGACAACTTATTGTTTACGGTACCAATTTCATTTTACATTAAAATTTATGTCGTTCTAAAAGTCACACTAAAAATATTAAGTGTTTTTTTTTCACAAAATATGAAAGCAATATTTTTCATATAAAATATGAAAGCAATATTTTTCATACAAAATATGAAAGCAATTTACAACAAATATTTATAGACAAAAATTTAAAAGCTTATACTGAATGTAGTCTAATACTGATTCAAAACATTATATCTTTACTTTTTGGCTAAGGACGAGGTTATTCCTATTTACAGTCAATTAATTCATTTACAGTTCTCCAAGTATCCCTACTGCTGCCTTTACAGTTTTCAAATTTGTCTTTATAATAATTTATTCTTGTTTCCCTTATCTACTTATTTAACTTATTTCTAAATGCTATGTATTTATATCTTAACCTATTATTTAGAAAGGTTTTCTAAAGTTGCTTGTGTAACTGATTACGTTCTCTTATTCTATTACATAAACTATATTTTATCCAAGGCTTCAATTTTTTGATTGGTTTCTTAAAACTATTTTTTCTACAACTAATAATTACATTACTAAGAACAGAACAAAATTCATCATATGCCCTTGTAGGGTCGGACTGACAATAAACATTCTCCCAGTTCATATTGCACAACTGCTGCCTTATCTTATCAAAGTCCAGGCGTCTCCCAACTTCCACCTGTTCCCTAGGTTGCCAAGGTCAGCCCAAGATAAGCCCAAACCAGTTAATGCGTGGTCTGTCATCTCCAGCTGTTCTACTACTGTCTTAAACTGAAAATTAGCTGTATATTGTAGCCTAATGAATATATGATCAATGCATGTTACTGATCTCTCAGTAATCCTGGTTCCTACATTGATTAAAGATTGAAATCCAAAGCTTGACAGGAACATTTTATAATCATCTGTTATTTTTTTCTCATCTAATAAATCAATATTTATATCCCCTATAATTATTTGATTGATTATATTCTTATCATTTGCTGTGTCACATAAATAATTTCTTAAATCTGATACAAATGCTTCCTTACTACTACTATTTAATCTATACATGGCTACTAGACTGAACTGTACATTGCACGCCTTAAAGTATTAGAAAATTAACTGAAATTTAAAGTTAAAAGTTAGTTATGGTACAGTACAATATACATAAACAAATACTTAACCTGTATGATTTTTTTTATTATTTATAATATCTTAGATAAATAGGCCTATTTATAATACATTATTATATAATAATATTAATTAGACTATAGCAATTTCTACGGTAATTTTTCCTATATAACTGTCTGAAATCTTAAAAATTAAATATTTAATTTAATTTGTAAAATTGTTAACAAAAACTCATTTAAGTCTTTGAAATTAAAGTTTTATATTTTAAGCCATACTTTAAAAAATCAATAACTAACTTATAGAAAATTCAGGATAGCAAAACATTTTTTTTTTTTAATTGGCGCAGCAGATAATAAGAAAGGCCAAATAATATCATGAAATGTTGACTCCAGGTGGTTTTTATCAGACAGGAGATGATAAGGAAGTGTCACTGATAAGAAAGTTTGGACCGATTAACGGTAAACAAAAACTGAAAAAAATGGTATGCTCACTCTATAAGTGAGTGAAAGCAGATATATTCATACTATTTTCGATAAGCAATTACGTTTATTATTTGTTTAAAATTTGCCGTTCTGATTGTATGTTTTATTATTACTGAAATAAGTTAATTAAACATTATGAAAACTATCTAAATCATTAATAAAATACAAAACTAATTACCATTGATAATATTATTGATATTATTATTAAAGATAGTATTATCATTATCTTTTCTTTTCAACGGTGCCGATAGCAAAATAATGAAAACAGAACTAAATATAGCAATTGTTACTTGAAATGTGTTCTGCAATCTTGAAGATAGTTTATTCTGTTGCGTGGTATCATATAATGGATTGATTTCACCAAGTAAGCCTAATAAAAAATAAAGTAAACGTTTGCGAACATGTTGGTTTGATTAATCATTTAAATAGTTTTGTCGATTACGTTCAATTTAGATATGTAATTATGTATGATCAATTAATCAAGTATTGACAGCATTAAGAGGGCTCTAAACCCCCGCGCTGAGAAGCGTAAAAACTGCTTTGCGCGGTCCAAGATACTGCCCTTATTTACTGTCTTAAAATTATAAATGAAACATCTATTTAAAGATAAAGACATTTTTGACTCAAATCGCTATTTAGAATTTTAGAATTCTCCTTCATTTCGATTTTACAGGTTATTGAAGTTACCCAATATTCAAACTAGTGCCAAAATAAAACTAGAGCTGTTATCGAAATTTTAAAAAGCGATTTTAGTCAGAAATGTATTTGGTTTTAATTTAGTTTTGGTTTCAGATCGATATCTTTAAAGCTGTAGCCGCAATGTAGGACCGCGCAAATGCCTGCATGGTAATTTATTGCAAAAAATGCGGTGATTCGTGAGATCCAAGTGGCGAAACCTCGAACTTCTTAGTCGCGGATGGATTTTACTACTTCATTCATAAAAACCTTTCTTCATTTAATTTAACATCGATGGATGCAATGTAGGCCTACGACGACTGATATCAGTATTATTTTACAGACTGATTACTTAGAGTTAGTCTAATTACTTTTGAATGGCTTATTTCGTTTAAATTAAAATGTGCGTTCCCAGTGGTTCCCGTTATAATCAAACTACAAAGTAAGCATAACATTTTTATTCCTAGTGACAGTGCACAATATTTATTATGTAATGAAAAATACTGTAATAATCATCTATATACAACATTTTTATGAAATAAATCATTTAAACTACATTAACGAATGCGTACAGTAAAAATATTAATTCAATAATTCCAGCTTGACCAAAGCAATAAGTAATTCTATAATAAGTCACTGTCACTATTGGCCTTTGTTTTTTTTAAAAATATAAATACAGTAATGTTAAGTCGTAAATATTAAAATTTTTTATAGTTAATTAATGTTGTGGTAGAAAAAATGCTTTGATCATTTATTTGTAATATTATAAGAAGGTAACTTTGAAGCAAAAATTTTACCTATACGGTAACAAGGACAGAAAAATAAGACAGCCGGGGGACGGGGCGGGGCGGAGCGGCAATCCTTTTGTGACGAAGTCATTTGGGGGGAGGTAGTGTTTGGGAACCTCGTACCACTCCCGATGTATTCCGTTGAACAGCCAATGAGAAGACTTAGGACGGGTTAAAAATTGACATAAGTGATATTTAACATGGGGCAATGCGAAAAGAATTAATAAAATACTAATTTAAAAAAGTTTCTTAATTTGCATAGTATGTGTTGGTAGATGAATTTAATACAATTTTTAATATAAACTGAACAAATATAACGGTGATCGAAATTAAGGTAAGCGAAATAAACGAAATCGATCACATAACATTCGTAGCCTACATATTGCACTTATTTTTTTTCAATACGTATAAGTATTTACTGTATGTATTTGCATTTTTTTTACGTTACTTGTGTATTGAAGTAAAATTGTTCAACTTTTTATTTTTATTGCTCAATAAGATGTTTGATCGGTTGGGTTTTGTATTAATTTAAAGCATCTTCAATTACTTGAGTATTCCCCTGACCTAATTTGGGAGCTCGTGATCAACTTGTGGCAGCCCCATGATCAACTTGGTTAGTCATTTGTAATGGACTTGGCTAGCACTCGTGATCAACATGGCTAAAACTCATGATCAGCTAGGGTAATACCCGTGATCAACTTGGGCAGCCTCCGTAATGGGCTTGGCTTAGCACTCGTGATCAACATGGCTAACACTAATGATCAACTCTTTCAGTACCCGTAATAAACTTGGCCATCACCCTCATAGGGCTTGGCTAGCACTCGTGGCTAGTCAAAAATGAGTTTGGCTAGTAAAGTATACCACAGGTGCTAACCCAAAGTAATCACTGGTGATTACACAAGTTCAGTTCACCAATGGTGCTATTCAAAGTAATCATGGGTGGATACCTAAATTGGCCGTGTTATATCTTAGATTATTAGAGGTCTACCCAACTAGTTCCCACAGACTCTACTTAAAGGGAATCACGGGTGTCTTCTCAGTTGACATGGGTCCTACGCCAAAGTAATCACACTTGTTTATTGTAGCACTGGTGCTACTCAAAGTAATTGCTGATAATACCCAAGTTGACTACAGATTTCTACCCAAGATAATTAGGCGGTGGCTACTCAAATTAATTACGGTTTCTCCCCTAGTGGTTACTCCCGTTGACAACTAGTGCTAGCCAATGTAATAAGGGGTGGCTACTTTAATTATTTTGGTAAGTTTAATTATTTCACAAACTATCACAGTTTTATGGCAGTTACAACATAACACACTTATTTCCAAACATTAAAAAATAATTGAATGTGGCCACTTTTTTATTTGCTTCTGAAGTATGCTGAATGAATTACTACAAAACATGAAAATAACACTACGGGGATTATTTGGTTTCAAAAAGTGGACTTTTTGTTACAACAAAGGATTTTCGCGGGCAGAGACGAAAACCCAAGCGAACCATATGAATTTATATCAATTATAATTAAAATAATATATTATAATCTTGCTCAATTTTCCCATTGCCACGAGAAAAAGCAATTTTTTTTACTTCGTAAACAGTTCGTACACAATTACTTTTCAAAGATTTTAGTTTTACTGATAAATATTCACCGTATTTTAGGGAGTGATAAATTTAATATGATTCAATTAGGCATACACAAATTACTAAATATGACGATTTTTTAAAACACGACTGTTAAAAATAACCAACAATTTAAAAAAGAGGAAACTGCTTTTGAGCACATATCAATTTCGAAATATAACTTTAGCGTTCAAAGCAGATTGGGCTACCTGCCTGACATTAGTTTGGCCTCATAAACATGTATGTTCGGGGTAGTTTAGGCTTACTTAGTCTACCAGTTTGACTCAGCAACTCATACAGTACTTTGGTCTCGTTTTTTATATGAGTACAGTAGTTTGTCCTCACCTGTCTAAGCGTTTGGACTCATCCATTTTGGCACCACAGTACATAAGTGCTAAACACTTATTTACCAATGAATGTATTTTTCGTTTATAGGATATGATTTTATTGCTTGGATTAAAGCTGATGTTAAAACTATTTAGAAACAAATCAATGTTATTCCCAATAATTATAAAAAATGCTTGAAAAATTAATTGATAATAAATAACTACATTTAAATAACCAATTAATTACCAGAGTAATATATATACAGATACATGAGTTAGTGATTAAGTCGCAATTTTATAAAGTCATGCTATTTGAAGTATAATATATAATAAATAAACATAGTAATTTAAAATAATAAAATAATAATATCATAAAATAATAATATAATATGTTTAAAATTTTTCTTTTAAAAACAGTTACATACATTCAAAACGTGATCAACATAGGTTGTACCTTGGGTGCCACCCGTGATTAACTTGGGTAGTATTGTGACCTATTTTGGGTAGAACGCCATGGTCAATTTGGGTAGTACCTGTGATTACCTTGATTTATGAAACGTGGTTAAAAAAGGCTAGCCCACTCGTGATACCTTGGGTTGGACGCGTGATCAATATGTGGGATTGTTTTTTCTAGCACCCTTGGCCAACTTAGATAGTACTTGTGATTTTTTTTGAGTAGGATAGGATCTGGGGGTGGACAGGACTTGGGAATTCACCTGTGATTACCTTGAATAGACCTGTGGGTCAACTTAGGACCTGTAATTATCTTAAAAAGTGGTCAATATGGGTAGTACCTGTGATTATTTTAGGTAGGGCCGGTGGTGAACTTTGGTAGTGCCTGTTTATTACCGTGGTAAGGCCTGTGATTAACGTGATTAGCCATATCTGATTGTCTTGGATAGGGCCCGGTGTCAACTTAGTACCTGTCATTATTTTGGGTGCACTCGTGGTTAATTTAGGTAGCCACCCATAATACCAGTAATCATTTTGGGGTAGTACCTGTGTTGACTTGGGTAGCTCCCATGATCAACATGGGTAAAACCTGGGGATTACCTTGGGTAGTACTCTTGGTCCTCTATGGTAATATCTCTGATTACCTTGGGTAGCACACCATTGATCATTTTGCGTATTATTTTGTGATTTTGGGTAGCTCCCATTGTCAACTTGGATAGAATCTGTGATTACCTTCAGTATAACCGTGGTCAATTTGTTTACTATCTGTGATTAAAATTGGGCAGCACCCTTGGTTAAATTGTGTAGTAACTGTAATTACATTGTGTATCACCAGTGATCATTTTGGGTAATATCTGTCATTACCTTGGTAGCACCCATGATTAACTTGGGTAGTCACAAAAATGATTACCTTGGGTAGTGCTCGTGGTCAACTTAGATAGTACCTATGATTACTTTGGATAGGATCCTTTGTGACTTGCGAAGCCACTCGTGATTACCTTGGTTAGGCCTGTGGTCAACTTAGGTACGACCTATAATTATTTTAGGTAGAACACGCAGTCAATTTGGGTAGCCACCCATAATTACGGTGGTGAACTTGTTAGTGCTGTGATTACCTTAGGTAAGACCCGTGGTCTACGTGAGTAGCCATCCCTGGATTACCTTGGGTAGCATCCATGATAAACTTGGTAGCCATTCATGATAACCTTGGGTAGGGACCCGTGGTTAACATTGGTAGTACCTATCATACTTTAAGTAGCAAGGTGGTCAACTTGAGTAGCCACCCCTTATTACATTGGGTAGCAAATAGTTGTCATCTTGAGTAGCCACTAGGGGAGAAATCGTAATTAATTTGAGTAACCACGCCTAATTAACTTGGGTAGTATCTGTAGTCAACTTTTGGGGATTTCAGTCATTACTTTGAGTAGCACCAGTGATCAACTTGAAGTAATAAGTGTGTTATCTTGGGTGCTCAACTCGGATTTGTGTCAGTGATTACTCGCCTAGGACCCGTGGTCAACTTGAGAAGCCACCGTGATTACCTTGGTAGAGGGCTGTGGTCAACTTAGTACGTAGGACCTGTAATAATCTTAGGTAGAACACCCGGGCAATTTAGGTAGCCACCAGTGATTACGTTGGTTAGCGCCCGTGATCTACTTGACTAGTCACCATTATTGACTAGCCACGAGTACTAGCCAAGTCCATGACGGTAGATGGCCAAGTTTATTACGGGTACTACTCGAGTTGATAATTAGTGTTAGCCATGTTGATCACGGGTGCTAGCCAAGCCCATTACGGAGGCTGCCTAAGTTGATAAGTTGATCACGGGTATTACCCTAGCTGATCATGAGTTTTAGCCACTTTGTCACGAGTGTCCAAAGTCCATCACGATGAACCCAAGCGTCAGTGTGCCTGCCACAAGTTGATCACGAGCTACCCAATTAGTTCAGTGGATACTTAAGTAATTGAAAATGCATTAAAAATTTAAAAAAAGACCAATCAGAGCAGAACATCTATTTAAGCAATTTAATAATATTTTAACAATGTTATTTCAATACACAAGTGAAAATTTACACAATGCAAATGACATACAGTATAATACTTATACTGTATTTATAAAAAAATAAGTGCAATATGTAGGCTACGAATGTTAAGGTGATCGATTTCGGTAAACCAAGTTTACCTTAATCGGTCACCATTATATTTATTCAGTTTATATTAATATTGGTATTAAATTCATCTACCACACGTTTCTATGTAATTAAGAAAACTTTTTTAAATTGTATTTTATTATTTTTTTCACATTGCACAATGTTTCAAAATCACTTATGTCAAGTTTTCCATTTCCCAAGTCTTCTCATTGGGCTGTTTTAAAGGAAGACACCCGGGAGTGGTACGAGGTTCCCAAACCTTGCCCCATGACTTCAAAGTTCTCAAAAGGATTGCCGCCCGCCGCCCCGTCCCCGGTGTCATATTCTTCTGTCCTTTTTACCGTTTAGGAAAATTATTTGCTTTTGAATTTACCTTCTTATAAAATTACAAATAAATTACCTAGCATTTTTTCTACCTCAACATTAATGAACTATAATAAATTAATAGTTACGAGGGTTAAACATTACTGTATTTATATTTAAAAAATAAAATAGAGGTCAATAGAGACAGCGACCTAGAATTACTTATTGCTTTGATCAAGCCGGAATTTATTGAATTTTAAAATTTTTACTGCACGCATTCATTAATGTATTTTATATGATTTATTTCATAAACTTTTTGTATATAGATGTTATTACAGTATTTGTCATGACATAATAAATATTATTCACACTGTCATTACGGAATAAACGTTTTAGCTTTACTTTGTGGTTAGATTATATCAGGAACCACATTGGGAACACTCATGTGTATGGTTAATTTAAAAGAAATTAAGCCATACATAAGTAAATAGACTAACTCTAAGTGAGTTTAAAACAGTCTGTAAAATAATATGATATCAGTCGCGTAGGCCCACCCTTGTATCCATCGATGTTAAGTTAAATGAAAAAAGGTTTTTATGAATGAAGTAGTAAAATCCATTGCGACTAAGAAGTTCAGGGTTTCGCCACTTGGATCTCACGAATCACCGCATTTTTTACAATGCAGGCTTTTGCGCGGTCCCATATTGCGGCTAAAGCTTTATAGATATCGATCTGAAACCCAAAAATTTAAAATTTAAACTAGTTAAATTTCTGACTAAAAATTTCTTTTTAAAAATTTCAATAACAGCTCCAGTTTTATTTTGGCATAGTTTGAATATTTGGGTAATTTCAATAACCTATAAAAAAATAAATGAAGGGGGAATTCGACAAATTTAAAAAGCGATTTGAAAAAAAAATTTTTTTTAAAAAACTTTTTAAAAAAAATTTTCCCATTAGTTTTTATTTACCCCAAACATTTTTAGTTCGGGGGGGGTTTAATTCTAAAGAAAAAGAATAATTTTCCTTTTTTAAGAAAATGGAAACAGGAAAAATTTTTAAATTTAAAAAAGAAAAAAAAGTTTACCCCAATAATTTTTTTAAAAAAAATCAAATTTAATTTTCCCCCCAAAAAAATAAAAATTAAAGGTAAAACCCCGGGACGGGTTATTTACCAAATTTTTTCCGTTTTTTTAAAAAACAGGGGGGGCCCCAATATTGCAAATTTAACTAAATTTTACCACTTTTTTTTATTTTTTTTTTTTTGTAAAAACAAAAAACCCTTTTTACAAAATAAGGGAACAAAATATAAAAAAATATGAAGAATAAAATTTTTAAAAAAAAGGGAAAAAAATTTTTTTAAAAAAAAAAATTTTAAAAACCCAAAAAAAAATCTTAATCTTACAAAAAGTTTAAACGTTTTTAAAAAAAAAAAACCCCCCTAAAATAAAAAAAAAAAAAAAAATAAATAAAAAAACAGTAAATAAATGGGAAAAATTTAAAAAAAATTTTTTTTTCCCATCTAATTAAAAAACAAGTTTTTTTAAAAAAACAAATTTAAATTTTATTAAATTTTTTTTTTAAAAAAATAAAATTTTTTCAAAAATTTTAATTAAAAGTTTTAAAATAATTAAAAATATTTTGCTTTAAAATTTTACTCCCCCAAAAAAATTTTGGGCCAAACCAAAGGGAAAAAGAAAAAATAGTTTTTTGGAAAAAGTGGGCCTTAAAAACCCGGGCAAAAATAAAAAAAGGCCCCTAATAAAATCTAAATACCCTTAAAAGCCCTTTAATAAAAAATTAAACACCCATTTTAAAAAATTAAAAATTAAAAAAAAAATTTTTAAAAATAAAAAAATTTAAAAATTTTTTCCCCCAAAAATTTTTTTTTTCAAAAAATTTTTAAAACCCTAAAGTGGGAAAACCCCTTAAAAAATTATTAAGAAATAAAAAGGTTTTTAAAAAAAACCCCATTAAAAAAAAAACATACATTTTGGAAACCAACGCTTTGCGAAAACCAAAATAAAATAACCCCCTTTTTAATGTTACTTTTGCTACCCCCCCAAATTAAAATTAATTTAAAATTTATTTTTTTAAAAAGGGAAAAAACAAATTTTCAACAAAACCTTTTTTTAGATAAAAGTGAAACTTTTAAAATTTTAAAAAAAGATCTTGGGGTTTTTTTAAAAATTTTAAAACCCATAAAAATCGGGTTTTACTTTTTTAAATCTAAAATTTTAAAAAAATATAAAAAAAAACCAAGTTTTTATCCCCCTTTTTATAATAAAAATGATTAACCTTTATGAAAAAACGTTTTCTTTTTTAAAAAAAAAATTTTACTAATTATCTAAAAAAACCGTAAAAAAATTTTTTTTAAAATTTAGTTTTTTTATCAAAAAGGGACCAAACAGAATTTCCAAAAAATTAAATACAAAAATTTGTAAAAATTTAAAAAATTTTTTTTAATGACTTTTCCGGAAAAATGTTTACAAAAAAAAAAAAAAAAATTTTTTGAATAAATAAAAATATTAATTTAAAATTAGGGGAGAAAAAATTTTCCCCTTTTTAAATTTTTAAAAGATTTTTTTTTTAAAAAAAAAATTTTTTTTTAAAATTTTTTTTTAGGAAAAAAGTTTTTTAAAAATTTTTAAACAAAAATAATTTTTTAAAAAAAATTTAACGGCCTTTCCCAAAATTATTGGGCAAAAAAACCCCCCCCCCTTTTTTTTTTTTTTTTAAATAAAAACTTTGTTTAAAAGGGGCAAAAAACCCGACCAAAAAAACCCCATAATTTTAAATCAAATTTAAATTTTGGTAAACCAAAAAAAAACCCTTAAAAATTTAACAATTTGCCTTTAAAGGAAATTTTAAATTTCATTAAAAAATTTTTTACCATTTAAAAATTTTTAAAAATTTTAAAAATTCCCAATTTTTTAAATTTTAGAAAAAATTTTCAAACCCCCTTAATATAATTTTTTAAACTTTACTAAATTTTTTTAATAAAACCCCCCAAAAATTTTTTAACTTTTAGGGGTTTTTTTAATTTTTAAATTTTGAAAAATTTTTTTAAAAAAAAAAAAAAAAATTTTGAATTTGGTTTTTTTTGCGGGGACATTATTAATAAAAAATAAATTAAAAAAAATTTTAATAAAAATTTTACAAAAAAAGAAAAATTTCCAAAAATTTCCCCAAACCCAAAATTTTAAAAAAGGCTCACAACAACCCTTTATTCAACCCCCCAAAAAAATTTTTAACAAAAACCAAAAACCCCCAATATAAAAAAATACCAATTTAAAAAAAACATTTTTTAAAAAATTTTTAAAAAAAATTTTTTTTAAAATTTAAAACCCTTTTAACTTTTAAAAAAAATAATAAAAATTTCTTTAAAAATTTTTTCCCCTTTTAAAAACTTAAATTAATTTCCCAAAAACCTTTAAAAAAAAAAATTTCCCCCAAAAATTTAAAACAAAAAAATAAATTTTTTTTAAAAACAAAAAAAACCCCAAAACCAAAAATTTAACCAAAACCCCACAAAAAAAAACCCAAAATTTTTAATACTTAAAACCAAACACTTCCCTTAAAAAATTTAAAACTTTAATACACAAACAATTTTAAAAAAAAAAAACCCCCACAAAACTCCTTAAAAACCTTTTTTTTCAAAATAAAAACATCGGAAAAATTTCTTAAAATTTCCCCTCAAACCTAAAAAAAAAAAAAAAAAAAATAATATTCAAAAATATTTTTTTTTTAAACCCCAAAACACAAAAAAAAAATTTACTTTTTTTTTTTTCACCAACACCAACTAAAATTTTCCAAAACAAAAAATAAAAAAAATAAAAAACAAAGACAATATTTAAATTTTTTAAAAAAAATAAACTTTTTAAACCAAAAACTAAAAAAAAAACAACAAAATTAAAAAAAATAAAAAAAGGGGAATAAACATAAAACCAAACCCCCCAAAAAATAAAATAAAAATTGAAAAGTATCAACAAACTATTAAAAACATAACTTTTTTTATAGTTCACATTTTTTTAAAACTTAGGGGCCCGTGTTTTGATAAAAAATGGCCGGGGGAAGTTTTTAAATTTGTACTTGTTTGGCGATTTTAGGACTACCGTTTTTGCGCTAAAGTTTAAAAGTAAAATATTTTTATAAAAAAAAAACCCTTCCCGACAAAAATTTTGGGGCCCCCCGGGGATAAAATACTATACAACCTTTCCCAAATTTTTAAATTGACACTTTTTAAAAAGGCGATTTCCTACCTTTTTTTCCCTAATTTTTCAAGAAAAAAACCCTTTTTAAAAAAAACTTTTTTGGCCTCCCAAGCACTTAAAAAGTTAACCCTAAACTAATGTGCAATTTGTTCCGAATTTTTTTAAATTAAGGCACTTTGAAAAAGGGTTTTTTTCGACTGACCGTTTTTTCGCCTAAGTTTACAAATAAATATCTCTTTTAAAAAAAAACTGGGGGCCCACCCAAGGCACTATATTTGAAAGGTACTCAAGAGGTATAATTACATATTCAATTTTTTCCAAGTTTTTTAACTAACCTTTAAAAGGGATTTTGCGATGCCGGTTTTTTCGCCCAAGTTTCAAGTAAATACTCATAAAAAAAAATCCACCCATTCACTTTTATTATTTAAAAAACACCCCATCAATCAATTAATAAAATTCTCCAATTTTAAAACTAACACAAAATACAATTTACCCTACCAAACACCTAAATTTTTCCCAATAAATACCTTATAATTTAAAAATTTTAAACCCCCATCACATTTTATAAAACCCCAAACAAACCCTCCATATTAAAATTCACCCCAATTTTTAAACTTAAACCCCCTTTTAAAAACATTTTAACACTACCTTACCCCCCCAAAATTTAAAAAAAATATCTCTTTAATACAATAAAATTATCCCAAAATCAATATTTTAAAAAAACTACCCAAAAACAACAATACAATTTTTTTTTTCCAATTTTTTAAACTTAACCTTTAAAATTTTTTCACACCTTTAACCCCTCAAATTTTACAAAAAATCTCTTATACAAAAACTCCTAAAACCCCTCAAATATTTAAAACCAAAATAAACTACAAACAATTTTTTCCAATTTTTTTAAAACTTAACATTTAAAAATTAATTTCCTAAAACCATTCCCCTCAATTTCAATAAAATTCCTATCAATAAACCCCTACCCACACAAAAAAAATACTACCCACCATACAACCCTTAATAAAATTCCCAATTTTTGAAATTTTACTAAAAACATTTAAAAACCACCCGTTAAAATTCACCTAATTTACAATAAAACCAAACATTTAAACTTCTACCCAGGGACAATTAAAATAACCCCCATAAAACGGCCATTTTTGAAAATTCCCGGAATTTTTTAGAACTAACATTTCAAAAAAGGGGTTTTTAGCACTGCCGTTTTCCCCTAATTTACAAAAAAATCCTTAACAAGAACTGCTCCCCCTCACTAAATTAAAAAAAGGGCAAGGGGTATAACTAACATGGTGCAAGTTTGTTCGCGAAATTTTTAGAACTGCACTTTGAAATAGGTTTTTTGCGATGCCCCTTATTCGCCTAATTTAACTAAAAATTTTAACAATGAAACTGGGTACCCGTGCATAATTTAAAGGTACTGCAAGAGGATAAATTACATGAGGACGTTGTTCGGGGGAAGTTTTTTTGAACTTAAGCACTTTGAAAAAGGTGATTTTGGCGACTGACCCTTAATTTTGCGCTTAAATTTTTCAAGTAAATATCTCTTTTACAATGAAAAATGGGCCCCCCCATGACTATATTTAAAGGTACTGCCCAGGGGATAACGTTAAAAGGAAAATTGGTCGGAAGTTTTTTGAACTTTGACCTTTGAAAAAGGGATTTTGCGATGACCCCTTATTGGGAAGTTTAAAGTAAAAATCTCTTTTAAAATAAACTTTGGGCCCTACCCCGGCATATATTATAAAGGTACTGCCCCAGGGTACAAAGTGCTATATGGGAAAATTGGTCCAAAAATTTTTTAGAACTTAGATCACTTTGAAATAGGGGATTTTTGGGGACCCTTTTCGGGCTAAGTTTCAAGTAAATAACTCTTATAAAAAAAAACTTGGCCCACCCGTGCACTAATTATAAAGGTACTGCCCCAGGGTAAAGTGCATGATTTAAAATTGGCTCGCTTTTCGGAAAAGTTTTTTGGGAAATTAGGAAAAAAAACCCTTTCAAAAAAAGGCCCCGTTTTAAAAAATTTTAGGGCCGAATTTAAAACCCGGGTTTTTAAATTGGCACCGGGGTTTTAAGTTTTTCCCCAATTTTAAAAAAATTTTTTATACAATGAAACTTTGGCCTCCCCGAGCACTAAAAAATGAAAGGTCACCCGAGGGTTAACGTACATGAGGCAATTTGTTCGGCGAAGTTTTTAGAACTTAGAGCACTTTGAAATAGGTGTTTTTGGCGACTGACCGTTATTCGCTCTAAGTTTACAAGTAAATATCTCTTATACAATGAAACTGGGCCTACCCAGTGCACTATATTATGAAAGGTACTGCAAGAGGATATAACGTTACATGAGTGACAAGTTTGTTCGGCGAAGTTTTTTGAACTTAGAGCACTTTGAAATAGGTGATTTTGGCGACTGACCGGTATTCGCTCTAAGTTTACAAGTAAATATCTCTTATACAATGAAACTGGGCCTACCCAGTGCACTATATTATGAAAGGTACTACCCGAGGGTATAACGTTACATGAGTCACACGTTCGTTCGGCGAAGTTTTTAGAACTTAGAGCACTTTGAAATAGGTGATTTTGGCGACTGACCGTTATTCGCGCTAAGTTTACAAGTAAATATCTCTTATACAGTACAATGAAACTGGGCCTACCCAGTGCACTATATTATGAAAGGTACTGCCCCAGGGTACACCGTGCTATGATTGAAAAGTTGGCTCGCGGAAGTTTTTAGAACTTAGATCACTTTGAAATAGGCGATTTTAGCGACTGACCGTTATTTGCGCTAAGTTTACAAGTAAATATCTCTTATACATTTAAACTTGGCCTACCCAGTGCACTATATTATGATAGGTACTGCTCCAGGGTACAACGTGCCATGATTGAAAAGTTGGCTCGCGGAAGTTTTTAGAACTTAGAGCACTTTCAAAAGGCGATTTTAGCGACTGACCGTTATTCGCCCTAAGTTTACAAGTAAATATCTCTTATACAATGAAACTTGGCCTACCCAGTGCACTATATTATGAAAGGTACTACCCGAGGGTATAACGTAACATGAGTGACAAGTTTGTTCGGCGAAGTTTTTAGAACTTAGAGCACTTTGAAATAGGTGTTTTTGGCGACTGACCGTTATTCGCTCTAAGTTTACAAGTAAATATCTCTTATACAATGAAACTGGGCCTACCCAGTGCACTATATTATGAAAGGTACTGCAAGAGGATATAACGTTACATGAGTGACAAGTTTGTTCGGCGAAGTTTTTAGAACTTAGAGCACTTTGAAATAGGTGATTTTGGCGACTGACCGTTATTCGCGCTAAGTTTACAAGTAAATATCTCTTATACAATGAAACTGGGCCTACCCAGTGCACTATATTATGAAAGGTACTGCCCGAGGGTATAACGTTACATGAGTCACACGTTCGTTCGGTGAAGTTTTTAGAACTTAGAGCACTTTGAAATAGGTGATTTTGGCGACTGACCGTTATTCGCGCTAAGTTTACAAGTAAATATCTCTTATACAATGAAACTGGGCCTACCCAGTGCACTATATTATGAAAGGTACTGCCCCAGGGTACAACGTGCTATGATTGGAAAGTTGGCTCGCGGAAGTTTTTAGAACTTAGATCACTTTGAAATAGGCGATTTTAGCGACTGACCGTTATTCGGGCTAAGTTTACAAGTAAATATCTCTTATAAAATTAAACTTGGCCTACCCAGTGCACTATATTATGAAAGGTACTGCCCCAGGGTACAACGTGCTATGATTGAAAACTTGGCTCGCGGAAGTTTTTAGAACTTAGATCACTTTGAAATATGCGATTTTAGCGACTGACCGTTATTTGCGCTAAGTTTCCAAGTAAATATCTCTTATACATTTAAACTTGGCCTACCCAGTGCACTATATTATGATAGGTACTGCTCCAGGGTACAACGTGCCATGATTGAAAAGTTGGCTCGCGGAAGTTTTTAGAACTTAGAGCACTTTGAAATAGGTGATTTTGGCGACTGACCGGTATTCGCTCTAAGTTTACAAGTAAATATCTCTTATACAATGAAACTGGGCCTACCCAGTGCACTATATTATGAAAGGTACTACCCGAGGGTATAACGTTACATGAGTCACACGTTCGTTCGGCGAAGTTTTTAGAACTTAGAGCACTTTGAAATAGGTGATTTTGGCGACTGACCGTTATTCGCGCTAAGTTTACAAGTAAATATCTCTTATACAATGAAACTGGGCCTACCCAGTGCACTATATTATGAAAGGTACTGCCCCAGGGTACACCGTGCTATGATTGAAAAGTTGGCTCGCGGAAGTTTTTAGAACTTAGATCACTTTGAAATAGGCGATTT
Organism: Stictocephala bisonia; assembly: GCA_035578905.1. Lineage (NCBI taxonomy): Eukaryota > Metazoa > Arthropoda > Insecta > Hemiptera > Membracidae > Stictocephala > Stictocephala bisonia. The sequence continues at coordinate 1,064 of JAQJVL010003648.1, read as the reverse complement.
TAGCGACTGACCGTTATTTGCGCTAAGTTTCCAAGTAAATATCTCTTATACATTTAAACTTGGCCTACCCAGTGCACTATATTATGATAGGTACTGCCCCAGGGTACAACGTGCTATGATTGAAAAGTTGGCTCGCGGAAGTTTTTAGAACTTAGATCACTTTGAAATAGGCGATTTTAGTGACTGACCGTTATTCGCGCTAAGTTTACAAGTAAATATCTCTTATAAAATTAAACTTGGCCTACCCAGTGCACTATATTATGAAAGGTACTGCCCCAGGGTACAACGTGCTATGATTGGAAAGTTGGCTCGCGGAAGTTTTTAGAACTTAGATCACTTTGAAATAGGCGATTTTAGCGACTGACCGTTATTCGCGCTAAGTTTACAAGTAAATATCTCTTATACAATTAAACTGGGCCTACCCAGTGCACTATATTATGAAAGGTACTACCCGAGGGTATAACGTAACATGAGTGACAAGTTTTTTCGCGGAAGTTTTTAGAACTTAGAGAACCTTGAAATAGGCGATTAAGTAAGCGGCTAATTTGATAGTGTGTTTAATAAAGTGAGGTTATGTTTGTGGACAGCACACCTGAAGAAATTTGCTGTATGATTCTTTAAATTGGATAATATGTTTGCTTTTTTTTACTTCCTTTGATTTGTCTTAATGTGTAGGAAACAGTTTTGCTCAATAAAACTTGAATTTTATAAAGATTTAAAAATTTTCCCGTAATTCCCTCAAAAAATACCCTTATCTCCCTCATAATTACCCTTTTCCCTTTTACTGGATGGAAATCCTGGGCAGTTTCACACCGATTAACCCTCCTAGTGTTGACTATGTACCCTCAAAATGTTAGGCGGATTTAGCTTGATTTGCAGACATTTGTTTGAAAAATAATATAAAATATATTTATTATTATAAATACATACTATTATATATCATTTTATTTGTTATATTACATTGAATATTTTACAATATGTTTTATGTACATACCTTTATTTTGAAAAATTTTGTGCATACAAAACTGAAGAAAACATTTTTTTTTCGTTGTTTTAGAAAAGTT
>JAQJVL010003647.1:0-57256 GCA_035578905.1 Stictocephala bisonia | reverse complement strand
ATTATTTCTTCTTGCTATTTTGATTATTTTTTTGAGTAATTATGCACTTTATAGACACCTCTGAAAATATCTATTGTTGAGGAAATGGTGAAATATGGGTTTATAATTCTTGAGGTGGTTGATTTTAGCCATGGAAAACTCTTTTTTTACTGAAAAATAGAAAAAATTTGTTTTTTATGGTAAGTGAAAAAATCAACTTGTTTTGTAAAAAATATCATTTTTCAACAAGGTTTTTCATTTTACTTTTTTTTATTCTAAACACGAATTTAATAAAATTAATTTTTCCGCCCGAAAATGCACTATTTACTTACTTACCCAATCATAACCTAATTTATCCTGATTGTCTATATACAAAAATATATTGATATGTGCTAAATTCGGGTGCCTGGCCTCCGGGATGGCCTGCTGCGGCAAAAGCGAATATGTTTTTGGTGGATAGTCATGGATTCTATTGACATTGTGCATATGGCCACCATAGGTGATTTGAAACGAATGTAGTTTTTCCGTGATATCTCAAGACATCATTGTTGTAAACCAAAATAGTTTTCAAACTCTAGTTCATCACTAAAACTACATCAAATTTAAAAAAAGTTATGATAAAAATCAGGAAAGATAACGGAGTAATATTGAAAAATAACATTTTAAACTTTTTAAAAATAATTTTTTTTAATGTAAATAAAACGTTATTTCCATGGTATGAAAAGTGTTTTATGATAAACTATATATCTGATTCTACTCGTTAGTGGTAAAAAAGGCAAAATTTTCAAAACCTCTATAAAGTGCATAACTGACTTTTAAAACATTTCTTACTCCTTGCTCCATACAGAAAGTCCGTATCGTTTATAATAGTGAGTGTATGCAAAATAATAGTATTCATCCATTAAATACACTGAAAAAATCCAAGAAAAGCCTCAGTAATTAAGATTAATAGCAATCTTAACATTTATATCGTAGTAGGTATTGTTGATTAAGACAGAGACAACTCAGAACTCACAACTTGATCACCCATACATGATTTCCAAGTTCTCAGGGTAGCGCTCAAAGAAGTTACATCATTTAGGCATACATCCCTTCCTACAAATGTAAGTATCCTAACAGCTACAATTCACTCTCTGATCACTATAACTATAACCACTACCCCTAACTCCTGGAAGGGAAAGCTTTCTGAGAAACCTTTCATGGTTTACAAGATCAAAGGTTTGGTTAGGTCAATAAAAATGCCAAGGCTTAGCTTCTTAGAATCTAGATCATTAACGATAGCAGATATTAGGTAATTAACAGCATGTCTTGTGGATCTTTGCTTTATAAATCTGTATTGATGTAGAGTCCATAAGTTATGTTTTTCAATAAATCGGAGAAGCCTGCTAACAAACAACTTTTCTAGAACCTTCGAAGAGTTAGAAAGAAAGTAATCTGCCTATACTGATTATAACCAGACTTGCTCCCTTTCTTGTGAACTGGCCAATGATTGCACGTTTGAACATTTTGGGTATTTAAACATAAAGATAAAACAATAATGAAATATAAAATACAGTGAGCACGTCAAATAGTTTGATTTTCCAACTGATAACATAGTTTTGTACTTAACATTGATAAAATAGGTATTACTTATATGGGTTGATTATTTTTTAGGCACCTACTGTAATGTATTTTTTTTTGAAATCACATAATTAAGAGATTTTGTCTTTATTTTGATTTAATATAAACTTTATTTCTTAAAACTAGCCTAGACTTAATTAATTAACTTATATCACTGAAATAGTAAATAAATGTAAGCTTTTAGTGGGAAGTAGCCTTCTGCCACCAATCACTGTGTCCGGGATCTAAGCCCTTGAGAAAACCTTCTAATGGCCCTTAGGTGACGTAAACCTAGAAGTGATAAATGTTAGATTGACGAAGACCAGTACAGCTCAGTAACTGTTTTATTCGTAAACTACGTTTATCAGATGCTTAGGTGATTGTTAGTTTGGATATTTATTTCGTTTTAAACATCTTACATACTCTCAACATTTGAGCATTGAATTGAGAGTTAGGGAGAACAAGTTAATAAAGTATAGGTTTTAGGGATACTAACAGTAGTAGCGTTTAGATAACATTTTAAACATTTTTTTATTTTTTAAAATATGTTATCAACTCTGGGAATATTGTTAAATATTTGTAATACATAGCCGTTTCTAAGTCAGATGTTTATATTTTTATTATTTTAATTGTCTATGGGTGATTTTTACCCATATATTTACATTATTTTTATACTGATAGTTATAAGGTAAGTTAGGCCAGCACAGTTAATTTACTGTTAAAATTAATTTATTATATTTTAAGAGAAAGACATCACATAGCACTATCACAATTATGATATATAACTTTTAATATAAACAATCATTCATGAACAATGCACGCAATCACATTAAAGTTTTGAAGAAATCTGGAGGTAAGTTAAATTTGTGTAATAGAGAATTACCAACAAAGTATTTCTCAAAATTCCATTCTTAAGAAGTAGAAGCAGTCCCTCAACGTTTAATTTCCCCCATAAGATTAACATTGACTTTAATTTGATTTAATAGTTTACTTATTTATTTCGAGCCGTATATAGAAAAACATAATCATGATACAAAAGATTGACTAATTTGCTTTTCGTTGTGAAATGTGTAAAGTATTAACTACTAACTCTGAGATGGTTTTACTTCTTTGCATCCCCCTAAAGTAGACTTATAGGGTTTTCTAGCCTATAAAATATGACCCTTAGCAAGCTGAGCTTGATACTGATGCAATGATTTAGAGAGACGAGGGAGTGAAGGCTAAATAAGCGTTGAGAAAACCCCCGTAACGAAGCAAGGGCTGTCAGTTAGTATATTATAATTTGTAGTATATTTTTTACATTTTTAGGCTTTGCTTCTTCTTTTCATTCTTTTAATAGAATAAGATAACATTTACGTAAAACCTGATAAGTTTTATCATAAATATGTCCCTATAAAATGAAATTAATTTAACTACAAATGTAACAATTATTCAACATACTTAAAATCAAACTTTATTAACAATAATTGTTTCAGGTATATACATATATTTTTTAATGCTTACAAATCCTATGTTATTACTATAATATGTTTATCCATTTAAATTATCTGCAAAAACTTTTTTTAGTTATTTTATGGTCAACTTACTTTTAACGAGGAATGTTGGAAACACGGTAAGATAGAAGAACTAGAACTAGACAAAACTAACAACAAAGATAAGGGGGTTCCAATGTTTACATCTTATTAATTAGTCAAACATGATGGGAAGTAGATTGATACTACATCAAAGGGAACTTGAGTATAATCAAGAGTATAAAAGAGAGCATGTAATGGTGTCAACTTATAGAACGATAGAAGGAAAATGATCTTAATATACAAGTGACCCAAATGTGATAGAAATCGATACTCTACCTATAACATTATACGTTAGTGAAGCGTTTCTTCACTACTGGTAGTAGAGATGAGTAAATGAAGTCACTTTAGTACAAATATAAACATTTCTAGCTGAAGGCATGCAAAGTTTAGAATATAGATGGAAAGTTTTAACACATCTATTTGGGGTTTGACGTACAAATGAGTAATACGATAAGGGCTAACATTAGCAACACAAGCACGATGTTCCGAATTGAAGGAAATATATTTTTAGGGAACGATTAATCAAAATAAAAATGATTTAGTGTTGCGTGAGGAATAATATAGATAGCTGCAAAACTAGTCTTTGTATTTAGAATCTCAGATACGCAGTGTCATTGTTCAATAAAAGCTAGGTATTAGGTTAGGTTTAAGAAGAGAAATATGGGGCAGATAAGAAATATTTTGTAGACAAATTTTAACGTGACAAAATGTTAAATAAATTCAAACGGGAGCCTAGAGAAATAATATTTCATTTAGCCAAAAGTTTGGGTAAATATTAAGGTTTACATCAGAAAAATAACTGGAAAACTATGTAAAAAATACGTACATATATATAGTAATATCACCTAGCACAAAAAGAGAATCTAGTAAAGATTTGAACACACAATTCAACTACACCAACTCAATTTTTGATAACATTCAAAACATTCAAAATCATTATTTAATATCAACAACTTATCTATATACATCAATATTATTTAAAAAAACACATGTTGTAAACTTCATATTTATTTAGTTATTATATACTTGATTTAATTTTGTATCTATACACTTGAAAATTACTATAAAGTGGAACCATGTTGTATGACATAATTTTAATTAAAATGTTTTAGAAAGTACTCAGTTTTAATTTAATTAACTCCTAATAATACAACATGCATATTTAAATATAGAAAGTGTGTATTACCCAAAGTTAACAAAAAAATCAGATTTACTGCACCAAACACTTACCAAAGTTTTGGATTTTTTAAAACACTTTTATTGAATTGGATTATTGTTATAAATTAAATTATTATTATTGGATTTAAAGCTTTTATTAAAGGCGTAAAAATTAAAATATAATTTTAATAATATCTAAATTCACATTGCCTAATATTTATCACAGTTTGTTGATATAAGCGTATTTTTATTTAAATTGTTGATAATACCTAGCTTAGTTAATTTATAGTTTTATGTAAAGGTGTTTTATAGAGTTCATATGAAGTTTTTTTCATTATATGTTTAATACGTTTTATATGAAGATATAAGAAAAGTACTATTCCTCAGAGAAATTTTAAGTCCAAGTATTACACAGAAGATTTTTGATAAATTCATTTATAACTCTATATGAGTTATTATTAAATTGTGAGTTCAAATTCATCGATATCATAACCAATAAATAAATATAAACCAAAATTTAAGGAAAACTGTGGATTGATATCACTCAAAATAAACTATATGAAGGGTTGTTTGTACATTAAACATGTTATGTCATGAACGAACTTGAAGCCTTTGTACAATTTACAGCAATCAACCTTCAAAACAGTTTTATGTTTCCGTTTGATTCAAGCTATAACTAAAAAAGTCAACTTCAAAGACAAGTTCCCAATTATATCGTATGATCTTTTTAGCAAGAGAAGGCTAAATTACGCTTTTTACAACTACTGTATTCTGCGTAAGTGGAATTAAAATACAACATCAAGTGATAAGTTTGAGTTGCAAACATTGTAACAAAATTAAGTAAATTCCATAATATATTTGATGGGTATTCACTTAATCACTTAATAAATGCAAAGTGTGAACAAGTCTTAAAGCACTGAATTGGATTTAATCTCCTACCAACCATCAAATATCAGTTTCAGTGATTGCAGTTATGTAGGATATTCTATAATTATTTTTCTGTTTACAAATAACGTAATTTCCTTGCATATTTCCTTGCAATTGTAATTTCCATAAATTCCTTGCATATTGTAATTTCCATCCAGTTTTCCATTTGAAATATTATAAATATAATTTTTATTGGCAAGTAGGTAGATATTATACTTTAATTTGTACCATTCGATTTACTTTTTTATTTCATTACTTAAAATAACAATTGTAGAGGATTTGATGTTGTTTAGGTATGCCCCCTACAACAATGGCAAAATAACGCCCTCACTACCATAATCCAATGCTGACATAGCTTTAGATAGACTCAGTAGATTAAACGTTCACGTAACATTAGATAAACCCTCACTACCAACCCAACGTTCACACGACATTAAATAGAAAAAAATTATCATCCCAAGGTTAATATGACATTATATAAACCCTAACTACCAACCCAATATAACATTAGATAGACCCTCACTACCAACCCAACCTTCACACGACATTAAATAGGAAAAAATTATCAACCCAAGGTTAATATGACATTAGATATACCCTAACTACCAACCCAACCTTCACACGACATTAAATAGAAAAAAATTATCAACCCAAGGTTAATATGACATTATATAAACCCTAACTACTAACCCAATATTACATTTATTAGACCCTCACTACCAACCCAACGTTCACACGACATGAAATAGACAAAAATTATCAACCTAAGGTTAATATGACATTAGATATACCCTATCTAATGTATATGTGTATATATAGTTTGTATATCAATATACTATGTATAGTCTTAATAGTAGTACACTCAATACCTATAATTTACTATTAAGAGTATACGAAATTCCTGGTTCATTAATAGATAATTGTATGGCTTAAATCAAAAGTCAAGACACGAATAATCAAGTTTTATTTCATATAGTGTAATAATTATTTCATAAAAATATTTTTCTTTAAATATTTTTATCGTGTACATTATCATTCTCAAACTTAATGTAAACATGTGAATGTTGGGTTGAGTTGGTATTGTGGGTATATCTATTGTTATGTGAACATAGGGTTGGTTGTGAGGGTCTATCTAATGTAATTTTACGTTGGGTAGGTATTGTGGGTATATATAATGTTATGTGAACGTAGAGTTGTTTGTGAGGGTCTATCCAATGTCATACGAACGTCGGATTTGAAATGTTGATCTATTTAATGCAATGTGAACGTTGGGTTTGTAGTGAGGGTATACCTAATGTCACATGAACGTTGGGTTGTTAGTGAAGGTCTATCTAATGCTATGTTAACGTTTGGTTGGTATTGTGGGTTTGTCTAATGTAATATGAACGCTATGTGATTAGTTTGGGTCTATCTAATGCCATTTCAACGTTGGGTTGGTATTGCGGGTTTATCTAATGTAATATGAACGCTATATGGGTAGTGAGAGCCTATCTAATGCCATGTGAACGTTGAGTTGGCATTGTGGGTCTATCTAATGCCATGTGAACGTTGGGTTGGTATTGTGGGTCTATATATTTTAATTCGAACGGTATGTGGGTAGTGTGGGTCCATCTTATGTCATGTGAATGTTGGGTTGGTATTGTGGGTTTATCTAATATAGTATGAACGCTATGTGGGTAGTGTGGGTCTATCTTATGTCATGTGAACGTTGGGTTGGTATTGTGGGTCTATCTAATGTAGTATGAACGCTATGTGGGTAGTGTGGGTCTATCTTATGTCATGTGAACGTTGGGTTGGTATTGTGGGTCTATCTAATGTAATATGAACGCTATGTGGGTAGTGTGGGTCTATCTCAAGTCATGTGAACGTTAGGTTGGTATTGTGGGTCTATCTAATGTAATATGAACGTTGGGTTGGTATTGTGGGTCTATCTAATGTAATATGAACGCTATGTGGGTAGTGTGGGTCTATCGTATGTCATGTGAACGTTGGTTTGTTGGTATTGTAGGTCTATCTTATGTCATGTGAACGTTGGGTTGGTATTGTGGGTCTATCTAATGTAATATGAACGCTATGTGGGTAGTGTGGGTCTATCGTATGTCATGTGAACGTTGGTTTGTTGGTATTGTAGGTCTATCTTATGTCATGTGAACGTTGGGTTGGTATTGTGGGTCTATCTAATGTAATATGAACGCTATGTGGGTAGTGTGGGTCTATCGTATGTCATGTGAACGTTGGTTTGTTGGTATTGTAGGTCTATCTTATGTCATGTGAACGTTAGGTTGGTATTGTGGGTCTATCTAATGTAATATGAACGTTGGGTTGGTATTGTGGGTCTATCGTATGTCATGTGAACGTTGGTTTGTTGGTATTGTAGGTCTATCTTATGTCATGTGAACGTTAGGTTGGTATTGTGGGTCTATCTAATGTAATATGAACGTTAGGTTGGTATTGTAGGTCTATCCAATGTAATATGAACGTTGGGTTGGTATTGTGGGTCTATCGTATGTCATGTGAACGTTGGTTTGTTGGTATTGTAGGTCTATCTTATGTCATGTGAACGTTAGGTTGGTATTGTGGGTCTATCTAATGTAATATGAACGTTGGGTTGGTATTGTGGGTCTATCTAATGTAATATGAACGCTATGTGGGTAGTGTGGGTCTATCTCACGTCATGTGAACGTTAGGTTGGTATTGTGGGTCTATCTAATGTAATATGAACGTTGGGTTGGTATTGTGGGTCTATCTAATGTAATATGAACGCTATGTGGGTAATGTGGGTCTATCTTATGTCATGTAAACGTTGGTTTGTTTGTATTGTGGGTATATCTAATCTACCCACATATGAACTCTATGTGGGTAGTGTGGGTCTAGCTCATGTCATGTGAACGTTGGTTTGTTGGTATATGTTTATCTAATGTCACGTAAGCGCTTGGTTGACAATGTTTGTTTGTCTGATGCATGTGAACCTGGATTAGTTTTGGGGGTTCTATTTAATGTCCTTGAGGTTTGTTTTGGTAGTGAGGGTCTATATTATATTATGTTTGATTGCTTGTATTTTTTATCTAATGTAATGTAAGCGTTGAGTTTGTTATTAATTGTCTAGCTAAGTTACGTGAGCATTGCATTTGTAATGTTTGTTGTTGTAATAATAATAACAACATTCTTTATTGCTGAAGAACAATACAAGTATGCATAACATGCGTCAAACAAACAAAAAAAGATAGCGGGGGGTGGGGGTGGCTAGTATTGAGGGTCTATATAACGTAATGTGAACGTTAGGTTTGAGGTTTTGGTCTATCAGATGTCATATGAATATTAGGTTGGTAGTTAGGGTATATCTAATGTCATATTACCTTAGGTTGATAATTGTTGTATATTTAATGTCATGTGAACGTTCGGTTGGTAGTGAGGGTCTATCCGAGGTCATATGAATGTTGGGTTGGTGGTTAGGGTCTATATAATGTCATATTAACCTTGGGTTGATAAATGTTGTCTATTAAAGTCATGTGAACGTTGGGTTGGTAGTGAGGTTCTATCAGATTTCATATGATTATTACATTAGATAGACCCCCACTACCCACATAGCGTTCATATTACATTAGATAGACCCAAAATACCAACCCAACGTTCACATGACGTGAGATAGACCCACACTACTCACATAGCGTTCATATTACATTAGATAGACCCACAATACCAACCTAACGTTAACATAGCATTAGATAGACCTTCACTACCAACCCAACGTTCATGTGACATTAGGTATACCCTCACTACAAACCCAACGTTCACATTGCATTAAATAGATCAACATTTCAAATCTGACGTTCGTATGACATTGGATAGACCCTCACAAACAACCTTACGTTCACATAACATTATATATACCCACAATACCTACCCAACGTTCACATGACATGAGATAGACCCACACTACCCACATAGCGTTCATATTACATTAGATAGACCCACAATACCAACCCAACGTTAACATAGCATTAGATAGACCTTCACTACCAACCCAACGTTCATGTGACATTAGGTATACCCTCACTACAAACCCAACGTTCATATTGCATTAAATAGATCAACATTTCAAATCTGACGTTCGTATGACATTGGGTAGACCCTCACAAACAACCTTACGTTCACATAACATTATATATACCCACAATACCTACCCAACGTTCACATGACATGAGATAGACCAACACTACCCACATAGCGTTCATATTACATTAGATAGACCCACAATACCAACCCAAAGTTAACACAGCATTAGATAGACCTTCACTACCAACCCAACGTTCATGTGACATTAGGTATACCCTCACTACAAACCCAACGTTCACATTGCATTAAATAGATCAACATTTCAAATCCGACGTTCGTATGACATTGGATAGACCCTCACAAACAACCCTACGTTCACATAACATTATATATACCCACAATACCTACCCAACGTTAAAATTACATTAGATAGACCCTCACAACCAACCCTATGTTCACATATCATTAGATATACCTACAATACCAACTCAACCCAACATTCACATGTTTACATTAAGTTTGAGAATGATAATGTACACGATAAAAATATTTAAAGAAAAATATTTTTATGAAATAATTATTACACTATATGAAGTAAAACTTGATTATTCGTGTCTTGACTTTTGATTTGAAGTCATACAATTATCTATTAATGAACCAGGAATTTCGTATACACTTAATAGTAATTTATGGGTATTGAGGCTCATAAGTGTCTAAGGGATTGCAATGTCCTGATGTTCTCTGGGACACATTAGTCCCACAGTTTGCTAAACCGAGGGTCGTTGTTTGGTCCCCAGTATCCGAAGTAATGAGGAATTGGTGGACACACATGATATAGCCGTTTGGAACCTTGGATGTAAAAGCTTTTAAAACAGAATTATCAAGTAATTGTAAATTATCTCCGCTTATAACAATTAAATTTAAAAAAAGTTGCAGTGAAATAATATCGTTTAAAATATTGTGTAATCATTGATTTTTGGTTGATTTTTTAGTAGTTTTCTCCACAAAGAATATAATATTTCATTTCTACGTTCATTTAGTTTTTATGATTTTAAGTAAATTGTGCATTACAAGGACCAGCAAAAAAAATATATATTTCGATACGTTTTAGTAATTATTGATAAGAAACGTGATAAATTAATTATTATTTCATTTTATTTAAAACTTTACTTGAATTTAATACATATAGTTTATTTACTGCATTAACTATGTTTATATTTTAATAATGTATTATTAATAAAATCAAGGATCAGTCTCTTCCTAATATTTATCTTAGGTATATATCTTTAGTATAGATCGTCACAATTGTGTTCAAGAGTGTAAAAGACACCAATTATATAAGCGTTGTTTCAGCATATTTATTTCTTACAGTTCAAATAATGTTCAACTTCACATTCTCTGTGACATAAATTCGTATAATTTGTTATATTCTGACATAAAATGTCATAAGACCTGTCAAGTAGTAAGTCGCTGATACTAACATTTTCAAAGCTGTGAAACTGTCTCACGTCAAGAGAAGAGTACAGTTTAGTTGCAACTTCGTTGTTGTTTAAATTACCTTGTTATGTAATAAATTACTAACGATGCATTGAATATTTGTTATAACCATTTTTATAAATAAAATACTTTTTATGTTCTCGTGCAAATCACTATACAAAAATTAAATTAATACAAGCACAGTTTAACCTGCTCTATACTGTTGGTAATAACCAAAAACACAAATAATAAAAACCATCATAGTAGAGTCGCTTTTCAATAAACCAACAATATATTATTATAACCTGGATTTTTTCATATTTTAGCTTAAGGGCTACTTTACTGAAAATGGTATTTTGTTAGTGTCTATAACTTGATTTCTTAAATATTTGATAAATTTGTACAAAAATATTCAAATGGAAATCAGCCAATTTGTGTAAACTTGAATTAATAACAATTAAGATGTCTTTTGCTATAGTTAAAATGATATTGCAAATATCAAGGAAAGTTCATTTGTCATATGTCATATTGAATGTCAAAAAAATTAAAACCAATTTTCTTGTTTATATACAAACAATGTATAGTAAACTATTTTATATATTATATTGTATACATTTATGTATACCATTTTCTCATAACATTGGCAAGCAAAAGTTGATTTTCCCTTGCTTGTAGTCCTACATATATAAATAGCATATACAACTTTCCCAAACTTCCACATTAATACATTAATGATAAAGGATAAAAGGGGCCCTTTATTTGCGTGAATTCAATTATTTATCTTTTTACTTGACACTTTGTGAGGCTGGAAGCCAAGCTATCCTGTGACTATATGCATGGGGAATGGGGCATATCCCTATTTGAACAACGCTAGACTAATACACAATTTACAAACAGGGCTGCTACACACTTTACAAACGTTAGTTCAGTAAAACCATGTATCATGTCAGTATTTGTGGAATTGTTGAAGGAGTATATAAGGTTATAAATTTATAAAATTTCTTGATACAATGGACTATTGTTATAGTTTGCTTGGTCACTTTGTTTCTCTAATAATATCGATCACGATTGAAAATTGTTTTGTACTTTTAATAAAACCGTTAATTAAATATGCCCTATCCTTGAAGTGAAAAATAAGTGTACTTAATTGTGTAGTGAAAATACACAAAAGCTACATGAAGCGGCAACTGTCTCTTACTAATATAAACACTCAATTTTTGTTTGTTAAATAGTTTGATATTATAATTATTTAGTGCAAAATACATCTAAATTCCCTCTGGATATTAAATGTAATCTAACGTATTACGAATATTCTCAAAAATTTAAATGTTGATGGATTACAATAAAAAAAATATGATAGTTTGAACTACATTTTATGACTGATCTAACAATCAAAATACATGCTTAAACAATTTAATGAGTTTTCTTTCCATTCCATGCAGTTAGGAATATACGTTAAACATTAAATTTCTTAAACAATACTAAAGGGAATTGTTACTTACACTGAGATTTTCGTACTTAAAGTGAAATGAGCACATTCAATAGGTAAATTAAACTAATTGCGTCCAGGGAACAGTGTTGACACCTTTTCAGATACTGTGGTAGATGTCCTAGGAGTATTGTATGAGAACTAGTAGTAAGGATACGAGAGTGGCAAATGCCTGAAACAGGAAATATAGGTAAATGGACTGAAATAAAAGATATACTTTAATGGCGTTTCTACAATTTATCAACAAATTTTCCTCTAGAACTATTATGAGTTGAAATATTGATTTTTATATTTGGTATCTACAAAAAACCGCATATCATCAACTGTAAGTCTATTTGAATTAATGAGTAATATTGATTACTAAAAAACCCTTACCCGAAAGAAAAGCGACTTTATGTTACTTATTAGCATGTCAGTTTTACGGTCTCTTCTTCAATACCTTATGAAAAAATTAACGCTCTTGGTTAAAATCTGTTGAGTGTTTCAGAGTTATTATAAAATTTAGTATGTCAATAAATATTGTAGGTATATGTTTATTAGATAATAACAGATAGTCTAGATTATTAGTAATCCTGTTGGTGGGTAGGCGGACACGTTGAATGTATTATTCAAGACTGAGTTGTTGGAGAGAACACTAATTATCATATACAGGATGGTTGGGTGGGAGGACACGTTCAATGTCTTATGTAAGACTGGTGTGTGGGAGTGCACACTAAGTATCATATACAGGATGGTTGGGTGGGAGGACACGTTCAATGTCTTATGCAAGACTGGTTTGTGGGAGTGCACTCTAAGTATCATATACAGGATGGTTGGGTGGGAGGACACGTTCAATGTATTATGCAAGACTAAGTTGTCGGAGAGAACACTAATTATCTTATGCAGAGTGGGTGGATAGAAGAACGCATTGAATGACTTTTACAAAACTGTTATGTGGGAGAGCACACTAAGTATCTTATGCAGGATGGGTGGCTAGGAGGACACGTTGAATGTCTTATGCAAGTTTTGGCTGTGATAGAGCACAATAAGTATCTTATGCAGGATGAATGGGTCAGAAGCACGTTGAATGTCACATGCAAGACTGGTGTGTGTGAGAGAACACTAAGTATCTTATGCAGGATGGGTGGCTAGGAAGACACGTTGAATGTCTTATGCTAGTTTTGGCTGTGATAGAGCACAATAAGTATCTTATGCAGGATGAGTGGGTCGGAGGCACGTTGAATGTCGTATGCAAGACTGGTGTGTGGGAGAGACCACTAAGTATCGTATGCAGGATGGGTGGCTAGGACGACACGTTGAATGTCTTATGCAAGTTTTGGCTGTGATAGAGCACAATAAGTATCTTATGCAGGATGAGTGGGTCAGAAGCACGTTGAATGTCACATGCAAGACTGGTGTGTGGGAGAGACCACTAAGTATCTTATGCAGGATGGGTGGCTAGGAGAACACGTTGAATGTCTTATGCTAGTTTTGGCAGTGATAGAGCACAATAAGTATCTTATGCAGGATGAGTGGGTTGGAGGCACGTTGAATGTCGTATGCAAGACTGGTGTGTGGGAGAGAACACTAAGTATCGTATGCAGGAAGGGTGGGTGAGAGGATACGTCTAATGCATTCTGAGGGATAATATATGGAGGGTATGCTCATTTTTCTGGTATGGGTGGTGGGTGGGAGGGCATCCTATGCAAATGTAATATTAGTTTAAAACCAGTTTCACTCCCAGGTAATGCCTCTGGACAGGGTGATATGCATGGTTTACTGAAATTGAACGACAAAATATTTGTTACAGCAGGCCTTAAAATGCATAATTCATAATAAAGACAATTTTTAAATCTTTAATTTAAGATATTTTAATTACCTTCCCCATGGCCTGCATACAATTACGAGGAATAGATCGCGGTTTACTTTAATGTTGCCTACTATACTCAATTCCACGTTCACCGTGCAGTACGGAGCGCCCATACGCCATGTTATCCAAACGGCAGTCTCGTCGTTACTAGCCGTCCAAAAAACATCAACTCTCGCGCAACGCTCCTTTATATACCGAATTAATTATTTTACTTCGGTTGGGCCTATATTTTATCTAGTTTTGTCTTAAACTTACTTTTATTCATAGATAAAAAGAGTTCAGAGAGCAATTCTTTAACACTTAAACAATGTAAGTTAAATAAGATTCAGTCATGTGAAAGTAATAAATTTGGAATGATAATTAACGCAGTTATAGATAAGTAAAAATATGTATATTAAACACCAAATATATTTATTCATATAGGCCATAGGCTACAATTATGATGTCATGATATTCCTATTTTATTTTTATAACTTTACTCACGTTGATTGCCTTCCTTGATTTACTGTAGCAAAGCAACTCCAGATTCAACGCTGACGTGTGACGTAGTTGAGCTATCTTCTCCCTCACTGGACAAGTTTGTCGAAGACCCCGAGAGTTGAATAATTAAAGGTTCCACGTCATCCTGCAAATTATCAATCTTCCACACTTCTTTTTCAATTTTGTCCACGTGATTGCAGTAGTTGTTCCATTGCTCTTTTGTGACGGCCTTAAAGGCGTTTTCAATTAATGGCTCCATTAGCTTGACATTATACGTTTTGTTATTAACAGCCACATGCCTTTTAACTTGGCTCCACACTAATTCTATAGGATTTAACTCGCAATGATAAAGAGGGAGTCTCAGAACTTCGAGTTTATGGGTCTTAGCTATCTCGTCGACAACGTTAAGATTAAAAAGATGCTTAATTTTTTGCACCTCAGCGAGCAGTTCTTTCTTCAAGATGTCCGGTGGAAAAGCTACTTGTTTAGCTATTAACCAATTCTTTATTTCTTCTTTTTTAGTTTTTGTATTTGGTATTTTTTCCACTTTACGGCTATGGTACGATGCGTTGTCAATAACAACAACAGTACCGGGAGGAACATTAGGGACTAATTGTTCTTCAAACCATTTTTCATATGTTTCTCCATCTATTTCAGCGTGGAAATCGGCTGCTCCTTTTTTTTGCTAAAAATATAAGCTGCGCTCCTTCAACAAAGCCACTTTCTCCTCCTGCATGCACAATAACAAAACGGGGCCCTCGTTGAGTTGGGTCCTTTAACCCCATCGTCAGTCCAGCTAAGAAATCATCCTTCGGTGTTTTAATAGTTGTATCTCTCCATATTTTTGAGGTCGCTTGCCCAACATTTACCCATGTTTCGTCCATAAACACAATATTTCTCTTTTGTTTCCTAAACTGCCTCATTGATCTTAAGTATGAATGGCGCCAAACAATTAAATCGTCTCTTTCTAACAATAAAGACTGTCTTCTGCGCTTTTCAAAGCAAAATCCATTTTCCCTAACCAGCCTCCACAGCGTTGTTCTTTTAAACTCGGGAAGATCTGGATCTTCGTTTACTTTTTCTAAAACTGCAGAAAGTGTTGGAGATGTATTAGTAGCGAAAAAGGAATGTTTACAAGCCCGTCTTATCAGTAACCATTTGTTATTGTTGTTGCCCTGTCGAGGCATTCTATTTATAATAGAGGACTGTTGACGTCCCCGATAGTAGACAACACAGGACAGATTGTTTCCTTTCCTTCCCACGTTCAGAACCTTATAACTGTGAGAAAAGCGACGGATCAATTTTATTTGTACCAATTTTTCCACGTAATAAATCTATAATCTATTCAAGACAATCCGTTCATATATTAAAAGACACCTACAGGACCCGTATGTAATCATATTATTGTACTTTTTCGGTATTTTGCGTGTTAATTAGATTTTTGAGTTACTGTAGCTATAGACTAACTAACCAATATTGTTTAGTTAGTCTATGCTGTAACTCGTATATTGTTTCATATTAAAGTAAACCTACAGCACTTAGATGAATTTTAATCACGTTTTTTAAATTTCCTATTACACTTTTATCATAGGCTGTTTTTTTTTAAAATACCAATCCATAGTGATAAAAAGCATCACAGATAACTGAAACACACATCATATGACCATCTTTATTGTTACGTAGCCTACAGAAAGCAGAAATTAGTAATATCTACTTTGGCACCTTCACGCGGGTCGCGAGGACAGTTGACGCAACCCACATAACAAAAAACTTTATATTTACAGTACAGGTAGTAGTTGACCATTTCCCGTAAAATCTGTACTGCACGGTGAACGTGGAATTGAGTATAGTTAATGATCTTAAGTGTGGTTTTATAATAATAATAACAGGTACTTTTTACTAACTTTACTCAACCTGATTGAGTGATAAAAGGTTTGGTCACCTGTTACACCCCTCCATGTCATTTAAGAACAATACAGAAAAGAGTTGACTATCTTCATAAACGATCACTTCAACAGAACACTTACGGACTAACAATTATAACTACGCATGCGCAATCCTACTAGTTATTGTTACTTACGGCGGGAACACTGGACCGAACTATGCTGAAGAAACCCATTGCAGAGAGCTCGACTGGAGTATGGTGAAGTTCCATCAGAAACAAGTTGACCTGAACACAAAAAAACTGGAATTTGTACTGCAACACCACTTTGTAGGTGAACTGTATGTAACAGTGACAGGCTTATAACAAAAATATTAACGGTTTATAATAAAGAAGATGGAAAACCGTGCAATCGCTGGTAAACTTACCAAGTTCCATTGTTGAGGAGTGCATGTCCTTGCTGTCAAAGTTATATCCAGCTCCAATTTGACTTCTTCTACCTGAAATTATTATACTTCATTAAATTAACGGGATCATATCCACCTTATTATACATCTTTACAAAGGTATTTCGATAATGCCTCCAAAAATAAATAATGATCTTTGTAAAAATCTGTTGATCTCCAAACACTCTTTATAAACTGTAGTATTTCAATTAATAATTATGGTATTTATTAACTAATTGCTCTATTTATAACTAATAAAATTAGAGTATTAACTAATTACTCAAATTTAGATGAGCAATAATTTCTTATTGCGTGGGACATTTTACATGTATTGCAATAGTCAATTAGCAGATTAATATTTAACATTCGTACACAAAGGTCACATTCATACATGCAAAAGTTGTTGCATTCACTTCTTCATCATTTATTCATATTTTATTCACATCAAATTAAATTAAACACATAATTATTTTATATATTTCCTATAGGAATATGTTTTTATGCTTGTATATGCAAGTGTGTGCGCATCCATGCATGTGTGTTTTTTAAGTACTTTATTTTAATAGATATATAGTATTGTATTTTCTTGAAATGTATAATCACGTATGTAAATATGAGCTTGTTGTAAATATTTAGTGCCATTAAATTTGTTGTTTTTTTATTGATTCAAATCACTAGTATATTTTTGACCCTAAATTATATCACTATCTAGTATATGAGCCCAATACTACAAATAATATGAAAATTATTATTTTAATATCACATTTTATCTATTTTTTTATTTTATTTTTTTACACTTTAAGACTTGTGCAGTCCGGGTTAATTAAATAATTTCCCACTTAATTAGAAATAAATTCTTTATTTCGTATAAACTGCCCGTCTTTGGAATCCTAGTAATTTAGGCTCTTACTCTAAGCAATTTATTTTTGTTTGTTCTAATTTTTTTATTTACAATCTTAGTGCTTTGTATAAATTTGTTTATAATTTTTCAAACGCATAAGTTATTTAGCATTTTTTATTAACATAATTATATTTTAAGTATATTTTATGCAACGTGCCATGCTATATAGCTTATTGGGAACCTTATATACTATTCCATAGACGGTTTCCATTTAACGGCAAATTTCCTTGTGGTTTTATGCTAGACATTCAAAATAAAAGTTGAAAATCTGCCACTTATTTACATTAACAATTAATACACTTTTTCTAAGAAATAGTAGATATTATTTTATATCAACGCTATATCATTGATATTTGTATCTTGAGAATATTTTATAAAATATATCATTATTATTAATCCTTCTATGATCATAATAACAATTATCTATTTAAGAACATGATTAATATTTTTTCTATGATGGTTTAACGTAATTATTTTAATAAAGGAGGAAAATAACTGTGAAAAAACACAAGTAAAATACTTTAGTACAAATAAACGTGGACAGTAATTATCACTGAAATTTAAAACTTTTAAATAATGTATGTAAAACAATGCATACAATTATTACACCATTTTAATCTATTGAATACAAATAATAATTCACCTCATCCACAACTAAAGTTGAAAAATTAGCCAATAAAATGCAAGAAACTTGATTCGTAGTCATCCATAGAAATAATGGAAGTAGATTGCCCGTTGGATCACCTGGCAGATATATTTTGGCGGCAAAGGTAGACCAAAGAGAGTACAAGTATACTAAAGCCTGCTGAAAAATTAAAATGACGTAGGCGATGACTAGAAGCCCATAGGTGTTGTTGAGACACTTGTTACATTGCAGTAGTTTACGTGTGTTGTCTACAGTGTCTTCAATACGACCCAAGTACTCTTCTGCAGACCTAATATACCGCAGACGTTTGGCTAGCAAGTATTTTAAAATAGCCACAGACAAAACTTCTTGAACAATAGGCACAAACGCCACAAACGGGAGTTCATAAGTATGCATCTCTCTAGGGATCATATATATTGTCATGGCAATAATTTCAAAGTAGTACATTCCAACCATCAGGAGAAGAATCCAGTCATTTTGATGTTGCAGGGATGTGTTCATTTTGCGATCGACTTCTAGAATACTTTTGTAATACTCTTTCAGACTGCTGTTTCCAGTTAAGTGGGTAACTAAATACGCTGCGAATACAGCCCATGTTGTTACCGAGTCTATGTACAAAATAAAAGTCCAAATACTGTGTTGAAAGTAGGTACTGTATATATAAAAATGTGTACCAAACGCGAGTGTCACCAATACGTCGGTAACGATCTGTAAAGGACGGATAATACCGTATTCACCAAGTTGTGGGATAGTGTATATCAGCTCATACTGAAGTACCTTCATTATGCTGTATTCAGTTATCATGCTGATGCTATTTAAAACTCTAGTTTTACATTGGTCACCAAATGAATGTTTCTCACAGAAATAGCCACCGACTGCGTCGTGTCTGCTATTGATTTATAGATATAATAATGGCAAGTGTTCTTCAGAACTATTACGTTATTACTTGTTACAATTGAGAAATAGAAGACAAAAAATCATTTCCAATATATTCTACTTACAAATTACTTACAAACTCTACTAACAAATAAATAAAAAAATACTCGTCTTTTCAATTATGTAAATCCCTAGGAATAATTGGAAACTATGGATTTATTATTTGTTTCTTTATTATATTAGTTTTAATCTTGTTACCATTATAAAAATATAAGTATTTTTGAAAACTTTATTGACCTTTTTCATGTATACGAGCCTCATTATCAACAAAGCATATTAGATAAAGATATTTTTACTCTCTAAGTAACTTTCATGGACACAAATGAAATGAAAATTATTTAAGAATAGTTTTTATTGCATTATTTATTTTTAAAGTAGTACTGAGAACGAGTGTTGCCAAATATTTAAAAAATAAAGCATGAATTTCAAGTTATTTTCAAAAATAACTGCTCAATTAACTGCTGTAATTAAATAATACAGAGCTCCAACCAGTAAAACAGAATAATTAACAAAAAACATAAATATTTAAATTAATACAAACAATTGGATTGAAACTACGTGATTGAATAAAAACCAGCAAAATAAAAAAGTTACTTTAACTTAAAAAAAACAGAAAATACATAATTGCATATAAATGATGTGTATACATTGAAAATATGCCTCTAAATGGCCGGAGCTTTGAAGACTTAAATACCGTTGTTAGCCAATTTGGGAAACAGACAACATAATTGATCTTTAAGTATTTGATCTTTAAGTATCTTTAAGTAATTGATTCCACCAAATGTTGTTGACTAGGCAGGGTGTCTCCTTAAGAAAAAAAATATCAAAAATCCTCTAGCACCATTTTACATTAAAAAGACTTAGTAGGTAACAAAAACAAAAAAAAAATATTAAATTGAAAGAATTAAAAGTAATATTGGAGTGGTCTGTTCATCCCACTCATAAAATTACAAACAGAAATAAATTTTCCTTCCAATCTGCACTTTACTTTTTACTCTACGCACTTATTGGCCTGAGGTTGGGGTTCATAAAATGTTGGAGGTTACCAGCTTGCACAAGTCTTCGGCCTGGAAGAGAGAGTAGAGGCCACAGCAATGATGGGGGAGGTAGGTGACGGTCCCCTCTGGGCCGCAGAGAAAGCTAAGCATCAGCCCAGCCCGAATGTCCGCCGCAGTGCCTCCAGGTAACCAAGGTGTATTGTTATTGACACCCAGTGGCGTGGTCAATAGGGGTGGTAGGTCACGCTCCCCTCTGGGCCGCAGAGAAAGCTAAGCGTCAGCCCAGCCCGAATGTCTGCCGCAGTGCCTCCAGGTAACCAAAGTGTAGTGGTATTGCCACCCAGTGCCGTGGTCACTAGGGGAGGTAGGTGACGCTCCCCTCCGGGCCGCAGAGAAAGCTAAGCGTCAGCCCAGCCAGAATGTCCGCTACAGTGCATCCAGGTAACCAAGATGTAGTGGTATTCCCACTTAGTGCCGTGGTCACCAGGGGAGATGACTACCTCCCCTCCGGATCCTGGAACCGTGAGACTGCAACGACTCACACAAAAACAATTCCGAGAGAGAGAGAGAGAGAGAGAGAGAGAGAGAGAGAGAGAGAGAGAGAGAGAGAGAGAGAGAGAGAGAGAGAGAGAGAGAGAGAGAGAGAGAGAGAGAGAGAGAGAGAGAGAGAGAGAGAGAGAGAGAGAGAGAGAGAGAGAGAGAGAGAGAGAGAGAGCAAAAGCTTCCGAATAATTTAAATTAAAGCTGTAGCTAAACTGCTTTTTTATCCAATAATTGGTTTCAAGCTGCAAATTTGAGAACAACTGATTGCAAATTTTGCACTAAGAAATAACTAAGAGAAAAATAATAATTTCAACACATAAAACTAGATATTACATTACACAAGTCGTGAAATAAAACATTTAGTGTAAGGATTTGCCTGAAAACTATTACGTCCGACCTAACCTCTATAAACTATGTTATTTAAGCTAAAAGAAAAAAATAATGGTGCAAGTAAAATTAAATATTCATAATAATTATACGTTAAAAAGCTTAATAGCAAATGAAATAAGTTTGTAAGATATTCACCATGTGACTTGCTCATAATCAGCTTACCCTAAATCGAATAAAATTACTTAAAAATTACAACATTTTTACACAACAGATATCATAGGTAATTATATAGCATAAGTGAATTAAAATTTTTTTGTTTCTATAAGGTTGTAAATGGTAGCAGAGTTTGGTTTTGTAGGGGTTTTTTTATAAACCCCTTCATCTCGAAATATTTAAATTGTATGCATTCTTTGTGAGAAATTATTTTTGAACTAAACTGGTGTATTTTAGATGAGAAATGACACTTGAGATTGAAATAGCTTGCTTTTATTTTGTTGTTGTAGATATGCTACCTAATCATGGATCTCCAGTAGGCTTATTAGTTTTAAAAAAGAAAATCTTTCAAGAACAGTAACAGGTTAATAAAAAATAAATATGTCAGTCAGTTTTCATCTGTAATTATAAAAAAGTCTTTTAGTAGAAAATAATTTCAAGGTAGTTTTAGAGTTGAGCTCATGAAAACTAAATGCAAAATGTAAAAATAAAAACTGTGTACCCAACTCCCAAGTTGTTTATAGATTGTTAATTTCTTTTAGATTATTTTAAAATAATTTTCTTCATTATTTAAAATGAAGAATCTACAATATTATTTAATCTTATTGGTGACTAATTTTTGTATTTTAAACAGAGGAAGAGTATGTTGATGAAGTTGTGCCAGCCTTACCAATGATCCAGTCAATGTCAACGGTGACTGAAGCTCAGAAGCACATGTGCAAGGAGTGCGCTATGAGTGTGACAAAGAACCACAGTTCTCGTGTGTATTATGTCCTTACAAAGCTAAGCGGAAACCTCACTTAATTCCCATATTGTATTCAAACATAAAATTGTATTATTGTTTGATGTTATTTATTTCATTTCAATTTTGTAAATAATATCCTTTTTCATTTAGGTTTCAAAAAAATGTAAGGTAAACGTTTAATTAATGTATTATTTATTAAATTATTCCCTTCAAGGTTGTTGTAATTTTCTTTTTAATGCTAGTTGGTTGATAGTTAAATATTTATTCTAATTCTGTCCTTTCACGTACACTTAGAAAGGATTTGTCTATAAATGTTTTTACAATCAGCACTATCATAATTTATAAATTTAAATTTCGTATTATTTAACTGTACATTAACTTTTTTAAGTTACCTAGTTGTTAAACAGTAAATGTATATTTAATAACAATTCACTGCTAAGTTACCATGAGAGTGTAACCATTTAGAATGTACATTTAGGTGGAATATGTAACATTTTAAGACAAATCCCATATCTTATTTTATCATTCTTAACTTCTTTAAAGCTTTCTCGTTATAAATCTGTATCTCCAATTTCTCAAAGTTCTAAGGTATGTTTATAGTTTCAAATGCTATGTCTTGAATTTCATTTTTAGTATGCTTAATATAAATACTTTCTACCCAAATATTAAATGTTATTGCATTCAAAATATTTACTTGCTGTTGAATGACTTGAATAAATTTATCTTTATGTAAAGTTAACAATAAAAAAATATCTTTAACTGAAGATGAAGAATTTTTGAGAAAGAATGTCTTTAAATTTCCACGAAATTGCTGTTTCTATTTCTACAAATGTATCTAATACTGATGTTGCATTAAGACGATTAGTTTTACCCCTAGGATTTCTCACTGTTACGTTGTCTTCAAATGTGTTTATCATATCATCTTCATCCTCATTTTCACCGGTATTAGTTGTAGTAATGCATCTAGATGTGCTTGGAATTTCGTCTGTTTCCATTGGTTCCACTGTTATCAATCTACGTTTTTTAAAAGACAAAGGATGATCCATCTGTAATATTTAAAATTCAATTTACCTGTTCAGTCCATACCTCATTGAGATTCTCAAACGCAGGATCATTATCATCTTTTACCAAAAACACAACCTTCTTTGAAATCTAACTTTACATTAACTTTTTTAAGTTACCTAGTTGTTAAACAGTAAATGTATATTTAATATCAATTCACTGCTAAGTTACCATGAGAGTGTAACCAATTAGAATGTAAAATTAGGTGAAATGTGTAACATTTTAAGACAAATCCCATATCTTATTTTTTCATTCTTAACTTATTTAAAGCTTTCTTGTTAGAAATCTGTATCTCCAATTTCTCAAATTTCTAACCTGACTTGTTTTAACTTTTATGAATAAAAAATATGATAATTTATGTAAGTTTGCATTACTTTATGCATGATAGAGTCAAATTTAATTTGATAAATATAATTTACCAAAAATTCTTTTACTTTCGTAGAACTTTCATCCAGTATTATATACGCGTATTTCTCTGTGTATTTATGGTCTTAAATTGTTTATGTATATAGTATTAAAGTTACCTAATTCAATTTATTGTTGTTTCTTTGATAATTACAATTTCCATTTTTTAATACATTCTTTGCCCTCTTATATTTTCTTAAAATTTCAGCTTTTTATAATGATTATATATTGTAACATTACTACCAAGGTTAATGATGTATAAAATAGCAAATAGTATTTAATACAACATAAATATTAAGTTATAATTGAACTTATTCTTTATTTATTTTTTCCTATATTAAAACTTTTTTTACATACCTTATGCTGTGTCTAAATGACTATAAGATTCATAATAATTCATTTTTTAACAAAATATCATATATTGTTGAAGCTTTAAAATAAATACGTTGCTAATCTAATAATGTAGTTGCAATTATTTATCCGTTTATGTAAATTTTAATAATAATAATATATATTTATTAATTTGCTTCGCATTTCTATTACAAAATTATTTTTAGTAATTTGCTCAGATTGCATAAGTTGTTAAATTTTTTAAAAGGAGGAATTTTATATTTTATGAGAAATTACAAACGTTTTTAAGAAACAAGAGGTAAACGTTTTGTATAAAGCACCATTAATGAATATATGAATGTTAAATAAACATTCAAGATCTAACAGCTGATTTATTTCAAGAATTGTGTGACTTTGGGTGGGAACCTGATGTTCAATTTGTAATACTATTACATTTTCTTATACAGCAAACACTGAACCAAGATTTCTTACTAAATAACCCATAAACAAAATAAAAGTTTGCAAATGTGTTTAGTCAGTTAAAGGGTGAAGCTAAAGAATTTGTTAATAAAAATAGTAAGTTAGATTTAGATTATCCAGTGTATTAAACAAAGAAACAAATATTATGTTAGATTTAGATTATCCAGTGTACTAAATAAAGAGACAAATAGTAAGTTTTAAAATTAAAATTAACATCTAAAGAAGCTAAACTAATTTAAAATTTTAAAAATATACTCTGTGATTCCCTGTGGTCTGAGGCAGTCTCAACTATCTTACGGAGAGGGCTCCGGGTCACGCTGAATCGATAGTGACACTTTGTATGCTGCGTGATAGCTTTTTATTGCCATAAACGTTTAATATATCACCAATCCAGATATACAGAACTGCAAGCTCTAATGTTTGCCATTTCTTTAGAAATCTATAATGCGAATACTAATAAAAATATCATTATATTTACTTGGCTAAGTTTATTTTATTTTGCTATCATTTTCATTACATCTTCATTTCTATCATTTAACAGAATATTAGAAGATATGTAAACAAAAGAAGTATATACTTAAACGGTTGATTTGGTATACCCTATGTTATACAAATTGTTTAAACATAACATCCATTATAGTATTTACTCTCACGGCTCATTTAAAGAGAAAACAATATAAAGTATTCTAAGGTGAATATGAATGGTTACATAAGTAGGATGATTGACTGTATTATAAAAAGTCTAGAAAACTAAGGTAACATAGAGCTTTACGTTGAATAAAAAACACGTATTATTGGTCTGATTTTCAACTAATTGACAAGCCTGATACTCAGTTATCTCCCCTACACAACATACGGACACAAAATTAACTTGGATAGATTTTTCATATAAAAGAAACGTTTCATCTTAAATATAGGGCATATGTATGCACTTAAGGATACAAGTGTAGAAGAAACGATTCGCATATCTGAAATGAAATGTATGTTGAATTTAAGATCTATATTATATTATTATTCCATTTTTATATTGGTTTTTTTTTCCATTCAAATTGAGTCAATGAGTTCAGTTTTTATTTTAATGAGTAAATCAGTAACAAGATATAACTTTTTATTGACATAAATGTTTAATATATCTTATTAAAAAAAAATACCTAAGTCTATAATAATGAAGTTATCCATGACCTTACTAAAATAAATTATTCATGTTGAATCGGTTACAAGTTTTTTTAAAGTTATTTGAAAGTTCGATTTTTTCAATACGTGTTTGTGATATTTATGTTGAAATTATAAGAAAAGGCTCGTATTAATATAAATTATCAACATAATATATGACATTTAATACACTATAAAGTTATTAATGGATTCATTGTTGTTTTATTTACTCAATTATCTTTACAAAGTAGGAAAAAATCATATGTTTAACCTAAAGTGTTATTTAATATTTAATCGTTGTATATTATAATAGTTTAGACATTTATGAAGATTCTTTCCTGGAGAAATTAAACGTTTTATCCATTTAATATTTACAGAACTGCAAGCTCTAATGTGTTTAACTTATTAGATTAAGATTTTACTTAAGGCTCTTGTGCGTAAGATCCTGATGGAAATCTGAAATAAAACGTATAGAGAATTTCACATCTATAGCCTATTGTAATTAGAGAAAATTAAAATGTTATTTTTCCATTCTATATTTATACACTCATACAAAAAAAAACAAAACACATTTTATACAAACGAATGACGTCAATTGAGCATGTGTCTTACCACGTGAGGCACAAAATCCAAACCTAAAGTACAACTTTGCAAACAGCAAAACTAGAGTTGGTTAATTTTCTCATACAGTATTGATCTTTTTTTCAAAGTGTTTAAAACTAAACGAATTTTTATATGAATGTATTTTATATATATAGTTATTTTTAATTAAAATGTAAATGTTATTAAACCATTTATGAAAGAAAAAAAGTCACCAAAAGATCCAATCAATACTTTATTTAAAACAGTTGATACCATATTGGTCAGATCAATATTTTTGGAAGCTTTCCGAACAGAGTATTAGGATACCAGAGCCCAACTTGAAACTTTGGTTGTTGTTGAGAAACATGCTTGTACAGATACTATGAAGTTTCCGCTCTTTGCAGATTTTTTATTAAATTATATGAATTTTTATGTCTGTTTTACTACCATATATTGAGTACATATTAAAAATAAACATTCTTACAAATATTTACCAATTGATTAAAGAAAAAATAGTCGTCAGGTCACCTAAACATTGGTTGTTGTTGAGAAACATGCATGTACAGTTTCCGCTCTTTGCAGATTTTTATTAAATTATGTGAGTTTTTATATCTGTTTTACTACCAAATATAGAGTATATATTAAAAATAAACATTCAGTCGAATAACGTTAATTAGACATCAAACCAGTATCAAAGTATAGATGATGAAACATTACATCAGCAAAATTGGACTTGGACAATTGTATACCATACAAATACATCAGTTGGTTTTAAAAAAGACAGTATTTTTTATAGAGTTTTCAGTATCTAATAATTAACATTATTATACTTTATTACTAAATAACATATAAATATTGTGCGACTTATTACTTTAAAAATACCTGTAATAGAAATTCTCCTTACGATTTTTAAAATAATAAATTAAATATTATTATAACTTATTCCATAACAGAATTGAAATATTGTGTTATTTATGTCAATAAAAAATTCATGGATTAGTATTTTACCTTACGATTTTAAAATACTAAATTAAATATTAAATATGGAATCCGAACAACATCCAATGAAAAACAAAGTATCAGGTTAACAGAAATTAGCTGCAGTCACATAATCAGTTCGCGAGGCAGTCGCAACTATCTTACGGAGAGGTCGTCGGGTTACGCTGATTCGATAGTAGCACTTAGTATGCCGCACGCGGCAACTGTAAAATTGATAACTTCTACCAGTCTTTGCTCGCCTAATACTAGTACATTAAAATTTAACTTAAATTAATATATATTAAACAAATATACATTTATTATTGTATATTTGTTATGCGAAAAACGCATTTGTATTTATTAAAAAAGAGAAAAAAATCATATATAAATATATTTATTATAGTATAATGTAATAATCATATATGTATTTTATATACTATAATGCAAATAATCGTGTGAGTTAGCAACACTGTGAAAAAACAGTTGGTACATTTTATATAATATGAAGAAAAAACGATTTTGTTTGAACAAATTAATACTATATTAAATACGAATTATTGGAAAATACATTTTATATAGTATTAATGCATCTGGCTCGGCATAAGCGAAGCGAACCACATCAGCTGATACTAGCAGACAACAAACCAACAGATTGTTTTTTTTACATCTGGTTTAAATGGTCAGAACAAATTAATACTATATTAAATAAAAATTATTGCGCCAATGGTCGAGTTCAGAGTTCTTACCAAGTTCTGTTCTCCTAATACTTAACAACCATTTTATCGTATTTATTGTCAACCGAAAAGGATAACAAATTAATGTAACACAGAAAAACGCATTTGTGTTTAATATAGTATAACTAAAAGAAAAAAATCATATATGTATTTATTATAGTATAATTTAATAATCGTATATGTATTTTATATAGTATAATGCAGTTAATTGTGAGAGTTGGTCACACTGCAAAAAAAACAGTTGGTACATTTTATATAGTATAAAGAAAAACATTTTTTTTGTTGCATCTTATGGCTCGGTGTAAGCAAAGCGAACCATATCAGCTGGTACTAGCAGACGACAAACCAACAGATTTTTTACATCTGGTTTGAATGGTCAGAACGACAATAACACTATATTAAATACAAATTATTGGAAATATCCAAGATTTTATATAGTATAAATGCATCATGTATTTCATATAGTATAGCTTGGTGTAAGCGAAGCGAACCACATCAGCTGATACTAGCAGACGACAAATCAACAGATTTTTTTTTCATCCGATTTGAACAAATTAATACTATATTAAATACAAATTATTGGAAATATACCGGTTGGAAAAATCGGTACATTTTATATAGTATAATTGTAAAGAAAAACAAGTGTATTTCATATAGTGTAGCTCGTAGTAAGCGAAGCGAACCACATCAGCTGATACCAGCAGACGAACAGATTTTTTTTTCGGATTGAACAAATTAATACTACCGGGGTCCACGTGCTCGTAGTAAACTTGACCTCCAAGGTTAACACTTGGTGAATATCAATGAAAGGTCAACGACCTCAGTAGTAAACAATAGTAAACTTGACCTCTGGGGTCGACCGTTGCTGATAAGGTCGACAATCTTGCTGATACAAAGTCCAAGATTGCGCTCAAACCGGCATACTACACTACTTAAAAGTGATCTAAAAACGCAAGCAGGTGTCCTGTTAAAAGAAGCCAACAAAGTAGGTCTTCAAGTGAAAGAAAAGACTAAATATATGAAGATAGGGAGACAGGCAGAGCCAATCAACTCAACATTGGACGTAATGAATACAAATTTTTTAGTCATTGAAGAGTTCAAGTATCTGGGAGTTACTTTGACTAGCCAAAATAAAATGGAAGAGGAAATACAAGTCAGAATTAATGCAGCAAATAGGTGCTACTGGAGTCTCCTAAAGCTAGTCAAAAGTAAACTACTGTCAAGACCCACAAAAATAAGAATGTATATAGCTATTGTACAACATGTTTTATTGTATGGATCTGAAGTGTGGACCCTAACAATGTATAACAAAAAAAGATTGATTACATTTGAAAACAAAATTTTAAGAAGAATATATGGACCTACCTATGAATCAGGAGTGTGGAGAATGAAAAAGAACAGAGAGCATAGAGAACTGTACAAGAGACCGGATACTGTGGCGGTGGTTAGAAGCAGAAGAATAAGATGGCTTGGTCATGTGATGAGAAGGGAAGAAGAAAGTGATAAGAAGAGTGGATGGGGAAACCAGCAGGAAGGCGACCTCTAGGACGACCAAGAATAAGATGGGATGACCAAGTGGAACAGGATGCGAGAAGTCTTGGTGGAGATATTGAAATGGCAGAGGATTGTGGAGGCAACTTGTTGGCGAGGCCAAAAATCACCTTGGATTTGAGTGGCCACAGGAGTAAGAGTAAGTAAGTTTACCACTAGTCAGGGGAGACTTGGACCAATTTATGGGAAAAAAAAAATTATAAATGTTGTAGTTTTATAGTATAATGTGTAAAACATGTAAATAATAACATCAACACAACACATTTGCTGTAGACCTCTGTTATATAAGGATACTTGTGTGCAAAATATGTCAGAGTTTGTCTAAATGTATTAATTTTCCTGGAGTATATTGTACTAAGCCACAGGTTGATATGAGCCGTCAATTTCTAGGGTCCGAATTTGGCCTCTCACTGGAATATCTCAGTGGCTAAAGCCACTGTCATGGTGCATCGTTTCTTATGAGACCCATCATACTAGCACAGAAGTGGCGGTCACTCCTACTTTATTATTTTTTATTACTGTTCTAAATTTAGTTGCTTTTTAATAACTATCCTAGTTTTTATTTTGATAACTTATATGACATACTGTAAAGGAAACTAAATGTAGAATTATAGCTTAGTGTATATTTGAAAATTGTTGTGAAATATTGGTCAGTCGATTAAAATTGTAATGTATATATGAAGGCGTATAGGCTGTGCGTGTGACTTATATTTGTTACTAACCATGTTACAAAACTAAGACTGTTCCATACAGCAAAAAATAGATCACTCTATATCGATGTTGGTTAAGTGGATCGTAATTTTTATTTTAGTTAATAATTACATTCGATGGATAATGTTGTTTCTTTAAATCATTATCATTTGAAGTACAATAAACCTCGTTTTATCTAGACTAATGTGGTGGTATCCCGATCCGGATATATATAAATCTGGATAAAAAAAATACAAGAAAAAACTGGGTTACTATCAATAAAAGACGCCTGCATGGTACAATAAGCAGTGTATGCTATTGTACCATGTATACCCAGAATATTCTCCGGCCTTGCTTCATTTTGCGTGAGAATATTCTGGGAACTGAAAGAACACGCAATAAAAATACGTCACCATTGCTAAACTTGACCAAAGTTAGTGTTTTTATGTAAATGAACAAAAACATAATATTATAAAATTAATAACAAAACACTATATTATAAAAGCTGAATATATAGGATGCAATCCACATGACTAAGATGGTCTGAACAATGATAAACGTCTGGATGGGAAGGTCATAGGAATAAACCAGCATTATAACATATAATATAGTCTTAAATAACGTTTACTGTCTTATTAAAAAGTATTTATTCAGCAATATTCAGAATTCTGAGTATTTATAACTGTGCTATTACTTTAAATGTTTACATACGCAACTCAGCGGCAACTAATAGTAACAGTAAAAAGCACACACATGGCAGCTAGTAACGCTAGTGCTCCGTGTGGATTACCCTAGAACAAAGCCAAATACAATACATTACGTACAGTTTGCTGTGTACCGGGAACCATGCCTGTACAGATGCAAGTCTATGATACTACATAAGCAACGCGACTGTGATGAGTTATTGCCGGCGCTGCCATGAGAGAACAACCTTTAATGTTTCTACGGCGGTGTAACAATTTCAGACAACAAATATTCACCTTCCATCGGATCGGTCAGCTTATCTGTATAAACCGGAATCTTGATAATTTGGGTCCGGATAAAACGAGGTTTACTGTATTACAATTAATTGTGTTTACAAAAATAACCTGCCATACTGTAGGTTTAAATACTTCCTTTTACTGAATTTAAATCATCAATCAGCTGTTATTAGTATCAATCAAATCGACCCAGCTGTACTATTAATATTGTTAGGAGTGCTTTGATTAAACCCCGCATTCCTCATCACCATAACCCAATATGATAAGGTAAACGCACAGCTATACGCCTCAATCAATAATTGCTGTGATCGTGGTAGTTCTTTTTAATTTTCTGTCTCCCTATATTTTGCATATTTAATAATAATTGTAATAAAAGTAAGAATTTAGTTTATTTTTATAACATGTTCGGAGTGATATACAAAAGAATTACACATTTGATCAATTTCCGTATATAGCATTCAAGTGCAATGCTTCATGTTGTACCTACCAGCCCTCCCGTACATGTACAGTGGTATTGATTGATAATTTTTTAATAGATTAAAATCCTTAACGTTTATGACTACTTTTTGTTTGGGGGAATGCTTCTTGTGATTGTTGTATATCTGCCAGTTATTTCTATTTTTATCTGTATTTCTAATGAAATGATGTTTCAGACATGCAGAAATAATTTAATAGACAAGTTGTTAATTTTTATCACAGTTCTTTTTTTGATAGCAATGTTAATATAATACATAAACCCAATGCAATTTTAGATAACTATATTTATTTGATGAGAGCCAATATGTTGACCTATAATTTCAAGGCAGGCTAACTCTATTAATGACCAATCAGTATTAGAAATTGTGGGCAACTATTTATGCAAACACATTCATCTGCAGTAAAAAAATGATTGAATATGAGTTTGGAAGAGTAAAGAGTTTCTAATCCTTTAATTTTAAAAATTAAGTATAGTTATTTTTTGTACAGCCATGAAGGTCTTGATCATTAATATTTTTTGTTCATAGCGGTCCCAATAATTGGGCCCTTGGTCTGTTGGGGTTGCAGTTGTTTTTCACAGGTTTCAATATGTATGATTTCTTTTGTTTTGGTTTTTGAATATATCTGTTTGAATACAAATGAATCTTATGTTTAATAATTTAGCCTATATCTGGTTGTATTATATATTATTGTACAGTAGAGCGCCGATTATCCGAACTAATTGGGGACAAGGGGTGTTCGGATAACTGAATATTCGGATAATCGAACATGAAAAGACAAAATTTTTAAATTATATATGTAACGAAATTCTTAGTAGTTAAAAGGCTAAAAAATTATCAAACTAAAATTATTCATGTAATTCCATTATGAAATCAATCAGAATGCATGGATATAACTTTTAAAGAACAATTTATTATACATAGATACAGTACAATGCATACTTTTTATTTAGAGAAAAAGTCCAAAATTTGTTTTTGCTTTAGCCCTGACACTCTTTTTTTTCCTGCTAAATCTCGTAAGCGTTTCAAATTGAGCAGTTAGAGAGCATCACTTTTATCTTGTCTTTCCAACCACTTCATTGCCGTCTCCAAGCAGTGGAAAGCCTCCTCATGTGATGGTCCTTTATTTTCTTCAACGTGATCTTCGTCGTCATCAGGCTCCTCGTTGTCATCCTCATTAAGCCTTTGAACACTGGCAATTATTTCATCATCTGTTTGAACCTCATATCCAGGGTCATCCTCGTCACATTCTGGTCATTCATGAATGTTTTCCTGGTCACATTCCTCAAAACCAGGTGACTGGTTTATAAGCTCAGCTACCTCCGAAACAAACTGGCTGTATGGAACCTCTTGAGTAGAAGATGGATTTTCCTCCAATTGTTCATTGGCCTCGTCTGTTTTATAAAGCTTACCCCAAGCTCTTCTCAGAGTGGTTTCTTTGACAATAGTCCAGGCTTCTGCTGCCATGTACACAGCATCCTTCAGATTAATGTCTTTGTAGAGTTGGAAGATAGGTTTGTCTTCTTCTTGGCCAATAAGAACCATACGCAATAATGCCTTACGGTAGAAACGTTTGAACGACTCTATAACTCCCTGGTCCATTGGTTTGAGTATGGATGTAACGTTGGGAGGCCAAAAAATAACCTTAAATTTTCCATTTTCTCTTTCAAGAGAAAGAGTTGAAGGATGACATGTAGCATTGTCAATCAATAAAAGCACATTTCCTTAGTTTCCAGTTTCACGCTGATGTTTTTTTACCTCTGGGATGAATACCTTTTCATACTATTCAACAAAAATATCAGAAGACATCCATGAATTGGTTTGATTTTTGTAAGTGACAGGCAAAGTCTTTATTCCCTTGAAACAACATGGATTTTTGGACTTCCCTATAATAAGCAATGGAAGCTTATGGCTTCCCGTTATATTTGCACACACCATTGCAGTTATGCGGGATTTGCTAGCTTTGAATCCAGGTGCTGACATTTCATTTTTAGAAACTAGAGATTTTGTCGGCATCTTTTTCCAGTAAAGGCCAGTTTCATCGGCGTTATACAAATTGTCAGGGTTAAAAGCCTCTTTTTCTATCAAATTTTTAAATGAAATTTTAAAACTTTCAGCTGCTGCAACATCAGCAGACAATTTTTCCCCTTGAATATCTATTTCTCGTATTCCATGGCGGGATTTAAAACGCTTCAGCCACCCAGTAGAAGCTTTAAAATCAGCATCACCACTGAGCTTATTGTTCATTTCAAGCGCTTTTTCGCATATCAAAGGGCCACTTATAGGCTATCCTTGACCACGTACCTGCATGAACCATGTATAAACTGCTGTGTCCAAATCTTGGTTTTTGGCAGTTTTCATTGTTTTTCTGTTCAAGCTTCCATCAGCACTGTCAAGCACACATGCAGATTTCAAGATAGGATCGCTCTTCTTTTTTATTTCTGAAATTGTTGCTTTAC
The DNA here is from genome assembly GCA_035578905.1 of Stictocephala bisonia. Lineage (NCBI taxonomy): Eukaryota > Metazoa > Arthropoda > Insecta > Hemiptera > Membracidae > Stictocephala > Stictocephala bisonia. The sequence continues at coordinate 23,151 of JAQJVL010003647.1, read as the reverse complement.
CAACACCGTATTCTTGAGCTAAACTTGCTCCACTAGAACCACTTTTCAATCGCTTTATTATAGTAAGTTTATCCGACACACTTAGAACAACGCGTTTCCTTTTTGAAGACATTGCAACAGAACTGTCTCGAACCAAACAGCACAACAGCACTATGATCCGTTCCCGGCAAAGGCTCACAAGCCACTGACTAGTGACTATACTACGAGCGCTGAGTCACGTAGGCCGTAGGCGGCAGACGTATTTAAGCGCTGCATACAGTGAACGACACCGGCGCAGCGGGAGTTTCGGTTGGCGTGCAAATTTGAATTACGTACTTGAGAATCACGTTCAAAATTACAGTACATACATATTAGGGCGTTCGGATGACCGACGTTCGGATAATCGGTGCTCTACTGTATTAAAATCAAGAATATTTTATAAATTTGGAGTACTTTATTTAGGCGTTGAACTCGTTGAAGTTATAATTGTGTTTCTTTAGTTGTTTAATTTTTTTTATTTTTCATAAAATGTGCCCTTTTATTGTCATTAATAATTTTGCCTGTGAAACTAAACTATACCTGTGAAAACAATAAATAAATTTATTATTATTATCATTATATAAATATTTTTATAAACCAGCATACTCTTACTTTTGTAGAGAGAGCCATGGCACACTGCGGATCGCAGGAGGTGCTACTGGTGGGAGGAGTAGGCTGTAACCTTCGACTGCAGGAGATGATGGGTATCATGTGCAAGGAGCGAGGGGCTAAACTGTATGCTACGGATGAACGGTTCTGCATTGACAACGGAGCAATGATTGCCTATGCCGGTGCTTTGCTTTATACATCGTCTGGTCCTACTCCTTGGGAAGAAACTACATGCACACAGAGGTGATCTATTTTCAATTATGGATTTTTTAAAATCTTAAACCATAAATCCCTGTTTCAGTAATTTGTGATTTGCATTGCACCTTAATCTAAACATTCTTAAAACCTAATCAGTACCAATCTAACCAAAGGTAACCTAACTTAATCGAAGCTAACCTAACATAACCCTGTATAACCTAACTTAACCTATCATAACCTAATGTAATGTAACTTAGCTTAGCCTAACCTCACTTCAACTTTATGTAAATTTACATTGATCCTAGTTTTGTAAGCCAATGCATGCACTTGATATTGCTCATTTGAACATTAAATTGATTTAAAGTTACATTACATTCTTACTTAGGTGAGCAATGTCAGTTATTAACTTAAAATATAGATCTAGGGCGAAATTCATTAAGAATCAAGATCTTTATTCATCATTTGAAACAAAAACATGCAATAGACTTTATCGATAAATCTTATTCTACATTCAAGTACTTCTACATTGAGATAGGCATAAATTTAAAATTCCACTTATCACATAGATTGGACAATCAAGATTATAATTTAAAATTTCTCATCATATATAATAGTATGTGTAAAATAATTTAAAAACATACCTTTCCTGTTTACATGAAACAGATAAATAATTAACTATGTAATTGGCTAAAAGTGATAAAATATTATCAGGATAACCAGATAGTTTAATAATTTAAAAGACAATATCAACAGTAGGTAAACTTGAAAAATCGTTAATATAATAAAAAGGCCTTTCTATTAGTCAGTTATAAACTAAACTCTTGAATCTTTTCAGCTCTATATATATATTGTATGGTTTGTTGTCAGCTACCATTTGTTAATTATAAAGCTGCAATGTATATTTGAATAAATATCCAAAAGTCATGATTATATTGAATATATATATATATATATATATATATATATATATATATATATATATATATATATATATATATTGATTATAAAATGTAAAGTGATCTCCTGTGACAAAGCTAAGTCCAATCCGTCGGGCCATCTAACACCTGCATCAATGATTCTGTGTATGCTGACCAATCCCTCCATAAAAGAGTGCAGGGGGCACTCTGTAACTTTATGATCCATTGTTTGGATAGACTCCCCGCAATCACATGACTAATATACTGTCAATCCCCATTTATACTTCCAGTAATTGCATCTGCCAACGCCAGTTCGGAACTGACTTAACAGTGTCCACTCCCTACGAGGGAGGTTCATCCCACCTACAGGTATTGACGGATCGTTATTAAGGAACGTATTATGTCCATCAAAACTGTTCCAAAGCCATATAATGTGCATTAATTGGTAACTTTTTAAATAGTTTATGCTCATTGAAATAAAAAGATTTATGAGCTATTGTTAACCTTCCATGAGGAAGATCAAGCATGTGGTTTGGCCTAGTTGGATATCCATTTATTCATTTTCTCAAAGAGGGATTACTTGTATTACTTTTAACAGTAAACAAGCATATATTACCACAGTATGGGACGGTGGTCAGTAAACGAAATTGACCACAGTCATGATATGTTTATTCTATGTTGGTATTTTTTAAAGTCAGAACTGGCATTTTCAAACCTGTTTTGTAAATATGTACCATATATGTAAGATGTTTTGAGAAAATAAAGATTATTATTATTATTATTATTATTCTGGAAAAGGGGTCTACAGTGAGCCTTATATGAGGAATTTGTTAAAACTCAACTGCTTTTTTTTAGGATCAAAACTCTGAATATCATACCCATTACTCCACAAATTGAGCCCATAAATTACAATAGTGGTAAAAAAGGCATAATTAGCATTTTTTAATAGTCTTAAGGCACTAAACTTTTTAAACAAGCGAATAACTCTTGAGGGTCTGACAGACATTTTCAATATGAAAACTCCAAGACAGCTTAGAATCTAAAAATATACCTAGTAATTTCACATTTGAGTTGAGTGACTTCAAAGCTGATCCATCAAGGGATCTCCTTAACATGAGTTTTTTAGTCATTAAGCATGATCCCATTTACTTGAAACCAGGACGATCCCTTGATGTACAGAATTTAATTAATTTGAAAGTGCTTGAAAATCATTATTTTTAAATGAAAAAGTTGTGTCATCAGTAAAAACTACTGACTCATATTTAACATTAGCAAGCAAATAATTTATCTGGACAAGGTATACCCCACTTTTCCCCTGGGGTACACCACTTTCTGAGATTCAGTTCCACGCCATTTATGCCATATTATTGCAATTTTGACTCAGTCAAAAGCCCTTGAAAGGTAACACAATGTAACCATCCAAAACTGGTGATACTAGACTTTCAACTGCGTCCGCTGTTGACAAATCCCTAAAAAAAATTCACTTGCTTGATGTTTTATTATCACTTCAAGAATTTTGGGAAAGGTCGGCACAACAGTAATGAATGAGAGTACTTGTTTGACCAAATTATTTTTCCTTTTATGACCATTTTTTCTTTGACTTAGATTGAAATATGTTAAAATCTTTTTAAAAATCAAACAAGCTAGATTTCAGAAGTATAGCACATAAAATTACTGTGCCAAAATCTATTATAACAATTACAAGATTTTGTAGATTCAAATAATGACTAAAAATTAAAATATAAAGAAAAGAGCACCCTCAATATACAATACAAATAAATGCTGTCAAAGAGCACTCTCAAAATACTGCTTAAACTCAACCTCTGGATTGCAGTAAATTCAAGGGCTCTGTAGCACCTTAACTACTCCGCAGTAACATTGTTGATGGCCAATCTACTTGTCTGTACTCAATCGACACTTGATAGATCCACTCTATACTCTCAAGTAGATTGACTAACTAATCAAATACTCCAATCAACTATATCAAGTATTAGTTGCATAACTTGAACAGTGTAATGTGTATAAAATAAGCCATTTTTTTAAAAGCTGTATGAATTTTAAATGTACCTTTTTCAATAAGTTAATTTTTTACAGGTATAGAACTGATGAAGTGGAAGTAACGTGGAGGACAGACTAAGTGTGATTTATTATCTTTAACAATGAGTCATTGTTAATATTTTTAAGGATAATCAATAGTATACAAATATTTTTGTTAATTTAACGTATGAAAAAAATCTCTACACGAGTCCCAAATGTGGCTTAATAAGAGAACTAAATGTTGTAATTATTAGAGTAAATTTATACTGGGTATAATACAGAGTATTAAAAAAGTTTATATATTGATTAATAAGAGTTTATATATTTGAATAGCTTCGCTGAACAACATTGTAAGTGACATAAACAAAATTTTGCAGGAACTAAAAAATTGTTATTTTGAATATTTTTACTCTAAATTGGTGTTTCTTGTCTTAAACTGTTCATTTATGTCAACGCTACATTATGTATAAATAGAAAATTTGTTATGCTATCATTTACTGTGATTTTGACATTTTAGGCTAACTATTTGCAGGTACAATGTTGCAAGCACTTGCAACGTTGTTCTTCGAATATAACAGTGACTGCAAAGGGTTAATACATTAATGTACTTAATTTTTGAAATATTAAACTTTTTACTGACAAATCAATGTAAAAATAAAGGCGTACAGTAAATGCCTTATAGATATTCGGTTAATATTAACTGGCAGAAAGACTGAAAACTGTTTCAATCTGTACTTTAAAGTCGGTTGCAATGTTGTTCTACTCACCTATTCCGTTGGAAGTTTTCCTGGAATAGGACACATTCTTTTAGATATGTACATATTTTTAGCATCTCTCGTCCTCTTACGACACTTGTCTTTCCAGTTGGACTCTTATCAATTTTCTTGTCCTGCCACTATTCATCCTTTTCTCATCACCCAGCAAAAGAATAGCACCCAACGTGACTGATATCTAGTCGCTTGCATCATTGTTCTGGCTGCGCCACCCAGTTTTCTGCTAATTTGGCAGGCTCTCAGTGATGTCAAACTCAATACTTTTCAAAACAAAATAGCCCATGCAATGAAGAATGTCACTTGCAATGTTCTGTTAAAATCTCAGTTTCACCAAAAATTTCACTTGCAACACTGTTCGGCGGAGCTATTCATTTGTTTAAATATTACAGACTTTGATATATGTATAGAACATTTGTTTAATCTAAAACTGGCTGCCATTTAAAAATGTCTTTGAAATAACTTGCTATTAGTGTGTGTAACAATTACAATTACATGTCCTTTGTTCTTGTGATATAAGAACATTGCCATGATGTACTGCATTTTTCCTAAATAAATATGGAGTTCATATATGAGAAATACAACATTATTTTCAAACAAATTCAGTAAATTATTACTCAGAATGTGGTAATGTGCATGTATAATGAAGAGCAGTCCAAATAAAACGCTCAGATAATATTCATATTTTAGGAATTAGGGCCTTCTGATCATAAAATAGTGATATAATGTATAATATTTTATTTTAAACAAAGTATAAAAAAATTAAGATTTTTAAACTAAAGAAAAAATATAAAATAAAAATATTCAAAAAATGCAAAACAAATTATTATTATTTCTAGATCTTACCCATTTTTTAAGTAATCCCTTTACACTAAAGCACTACTACTATCAGATCAAAAGGTATAGTTACTCGAGTTTGAACATCAACTGTGTGGAAAGTTTATATGGCGGAGGAAAACTAAATTACTATCAAAATTTTCTTTATCTGTTTATGTGTAAATTTTATATTTTTACCATTTCACAATTTTTTTTAGTCCTATCTAGAATGGGAAAATACACAATTTTTTACAGTTTCAGACGATTGATGTTATTTGAAAATTCACTATAGTAAAAATAATGACCAGATCATTTTACACTTTAATACTGTGTAGGTACTTAATTTGAAACCACATATGAAAATTAACAACGTTTTATATTGTAACCAAGCATTAAATTATTTTTGAAATTGATTACGCCTAACCTAGCTCTATAATGGCATTTAGAATATATTGGCCTATTCATACGAGGTAAATCCAGAAAGTAAGTTCCGTTTGGTAATAAAAATAAATTGTGTACAGATACAGAAAAAGTATTTATTGCCCAAAAATCTATAAATCTTAAACTGCCGAAATTTTGCAGGCATTTGTTGTTGCATGGCGCAAGTTTTTCTATTTCTTCTTCATAGAAGGTTTCCACCTGTGTATTCAACCATTTGGAAACATTTTCTTTCAGATCTTCGTCATTGTTGTTCGTAAGCAAAGTTTACGAAATTTCAGTTTTTCGGTAACAATTTCATGAATTAGTGATTGTCAGATTTGGGGAAATTCCGTAGCACTAATTGTAAACTTATGGTTTTCCTTGATCTTCTCATCAATCGCGTGAACCAGTTCTTCTGTAATCAAAGATGGACGCCCAAATTCGTTCTTCATCGTGCACTTAATTACGTCCTTCATTGAACTGTCGGACCCATCTTCTCATCATTGAATCACACATCGCATTTTGTACGTAAACCTCACAAATTTACCGATAAATGTCAATCGGTTTCACTTTCTTAGCATTCAGAAAACGAATCACAGATCTGATTACATAAGTGGTGGGATTTTCAATCAACACCGACATTGTAAACAAGCACAACAAATCGTACGTGGCTGACAGCGATCTCAAAATAGCGCACGTTTCTTCTCCTTGATATAGAGCGTCTGCCCCGCATGCGCGGAACTGTGATCGCAACGCTGCAGAGGATAACAATAGATACATAACTTTCTTTCTGGATGTATCTCGTATATATAAAAAATCATTTGGCCTATCATATGTAATGCTTAGTTATAATATGAAATGTTGTTATTTTTCATATCACGTCACAGAAATATATTATTGAACACTTATTTACTAAACAAGAACAACAAATAAACATTAAAAAATCAAGCCCTCACTACCACAGTTAAAAGCCATATAAATAAGGGCTTTCAAGGACAATTGTAAAAAATTGGCACAAATTACAACGATATACCACATAGCTGGAAGGAGAATCAGATTTTTTGACTATGGCACTGTTGTATGTCTATGATGAGTTAAAAATGCCGCATTATTATCTCATTATTATTAGTCATTATTATTACTAATAGTCAAATTTATTTATTAGTATTATTTATTAGTCAATTATTTATAAATTTATAATTTATTATAGATCTTTCTTAATGTTGATCTATAAATTTATAGATCAACATTAAGAAAGATCTATAAATTTATTCTTAACATAAACATCATCATTTACATTCTGACAGCTGTTAAAAATTCATGACTATCATTATTTACAATGAACAGCCTTCACATTTTGAATGATTTTAATCTCTCCATGTTATTTTTATGACCAAAAAACAACTTTGAGAGCTTCCCGTGCTCTTCAGAGTAAAATTTTTGAACAACAAAGACCCTACTGCACAACTAGAATGGAGGCATATTTTGACACCTCAATCGAGTAGAAGGGGCCCACATTGAGGCCCAACCTCTGATTGGTCCATTTTTGATGACGTCATTCAAGATGGCGGCACCCATGTTTCCTGCCAAAATCTCTTAATATTTAAATTATTGAATATATTTATACACTTAGCACTGCTATTCTGGACTTTGGAAATGTATCACCTATCCAAAATGATATTAAATTAATCACACAATCCGGTAATTATTTTCTGTATTTAAAAGAGAATGAATTACTTACAGAAAGATGTTTAGCCAACCAATTATCAGTTTTCTGCAGATCGAGCAGCAAAATAACATGGAGACCCAGTTCTGACGTACAATGTGTCCGCATGACATGAATGCAATAGTATACCTACTATTGCATTCATGCTATTCAGGCTACCGCCTGGAATAGCAGGCCAGCACTGGACCCGCTGGAGACTGATTGCAGTCGACTCCTCCTTCTCTTCCTCAGCTGGATAGAGGTCAGCCCTCTCTAGGCCCTCACCGACGTGTACCAGGAGGCTCTCGAGGGTGGCCTGCATGAAGTACCATATTGAGGGTGCCAGATCAAAGGCGTCGGATTCGGCAGTATCCTCTAGGAGATAATTGGACACCCACAGAATTTCCCTGGGGTCTCTCCAGGCATGAAGGACAGCCTGCAGTGACTCCTCCGAACCTCCATCCTCGCACCTACAATGTTGTTAAATAGTACAACAACGTATGAATTTATCTACCTTATTGTAGTCTAACCAACAAAAAGAAATAATTATAAGGTATTACCTCCAGGAATCTGTTGAGCATGAACTCTCGCAATGGCTGCTTGTTTGCCTCCTGCTGACATGTCAGACACCTGGCTGTATGAGTGTGTGATCTCAATTGGGTCAAAGTTGGTATCTACAATGAAAAAATGTCATAGTGCATAGTTCAACAGCTAAATTATGGTATAGCAAAAAATATTGGTTGAAACTTACATTAAAGGTACTGATTGTATTGAAGGACTTTCTGACTGTGCAGAAGCGTATTAGGTTGACACAGTCACTATTGCAGCTACACTGCCCCCGATATCCTGTCAAATATGATAATGTGTAAGTACTAGACTTAATGAAATATTACGAAGGCCAGTAAGATATATACACTTCTACGATAGGTTTGGGCCCTAATCATAAATGAAGTAGAAGTTTGTATCCAGCCAGTGGAAGTACCAGCGACCTCCTCCTGAGATTCATGCTCCGCCTACAGATAATAATTATTGTAATACCAATCATGGAAAAATTTCTAATAATACTGTACTGAATAGTATGGAGGTTAACTGAGTGTTTGTGAGGTTAACCTAAGGTGACTATCCGTCCCGTTTTCGGCGGGACAGTCCCGCTTTTTAGGTTAGTGTCCCGCTGTCCCCAGATTTACTCGGGGGACGTTATTATGTCCCGCTTTGGCAGGATAAAGATAAACGAATAAACGTTCTGCTTTAAATATTATCTAATATTATATCCCAAAATAAAATGTTCTTGACTGACTCTTTCACAATATAAAAGCAACAAGGACATTGCATACACTTAAACATTTAAGCGTATTGTTTATTTGGTTCCTTGTAAACTATACCTGCATCAGGGAATTTGGTAGTTTTGGATAGTTTGTAGTTTCGCGTAGCATAGGTTATCTCAGTGAGTGAGTTCGCTACTTTTTACCTTTGTATTGTTACGGGAGTGACCTAGGGACCAGAGAGAGAAAGAGAGAGAGAGAGAGTGAGTTTGAGACACTTTGGCACCACGGCTTTGTTTGTTTGTATAGTTGGAGTCATTATCGGAAATAAGTAAACAATTGTGCGTCTTTGTGTGTATTCTAGTTTCTTCTGTGTACACAATGAGAACGTTCCAGGACCTTCTATTTGATATTTGAATGTTCTAGTAATCTAGTATATTCCAAGTAGACATATCAGCCGTTTCTGTTTACATTCTAGTGTTTAATTAATTACTAATAGAAACTTCTGGAAGACTTGTAGTATATAAAAGGCTTCTGTTGTGTTAGTTTGAGTCAGTCTTAGTCGAGCAGTGTGACAGTCGTTATCTAGTCTGTGGAACAGTAAGAAAATTATTTCACAGTGTTAATATGCCCAAGCGTGTTAGTAAGTTTAACGAGGATTTAGAGAAGGAATTTAAGTTTATAAAGAAAACTAAAAGTGACTCTGATGTCCGATGTGAAGTGTGCAATGGAGAGTTTAGTGTTTCCCACGGCGGAAGGTCTGATATAACGAAACATATAAACAGTGACCGACACAAGAGAGCTCTTCAATCTGCATCTTCTTCAAAGGCAATAAGTATGTTTTTTTAAAATGAAAAAATTGGAGGGAAAGAAGCGGAAATTGCGGCAGCCAAAGGGATAATGTCTTACCATACTGTTTGCCACAACCATAGCTTCAGATCAACAGACGCAAGGTTAGTGCAGAAGATTTTTGAGCCAAAATTCACTTGTGCTCGCACAAAAACAGAAGCAATAGTTGTCAATGTTCTCGCGCCATATGTAGACAATTCTACTAAATCAGAGCTTGAACAAACTAGATTTGTCTCAGTATATGTTGATGCATCAAATCACAAAGACATAAAATTGTTTCCTATACTGGTCCGATATTTTCACCCATCCACAGGTGTACAAGTGAAACTACTCGAACTTGAAGCTTTACCTGGAGAAACGTCAAAAATAATAACAAATTATTTAATCAGGGTTCTTCAAAATAAGAACATTACTAATAAAGTTGTAGGGTTTTGTTCAGACAACAAAAACACTAACTTTAGTGCACCTGCTCGAAAGGGTACTCAAAATGTATATTTCAAACTTAAAGACTCTTTGAATAAAGACATTATTGGCATTGGTTGTGCAGCACATATAATTCACAATGCGATCCAAACAGCTGCAGATGAACTGCCCGTGGATAGGCTACAGCAAAACAAGATGGCTTGCTTTGATGCCAGCTGTGGAGCGGGTGCTCTAGCTCTTTATGCCTCTCAAAGAGTACTTTTTGACCAACGAAAAGTGTCCTAGACTTATCAAAGATTTTATTGAGAACCCAGCTGCAGAAATTTGGTTAAATTTTATTCATAGCCAGTCAGCGATTTTTCATGATGCAGTATTGAAGGCAGAAGGTCAAAATATCAGTGCAGTTGAAGTTGCATTGATTTTAGCTGATTTGAGACAGAAATATGTTGAGAGGAAGAACAGTTCGTTCCTTCCAATGTCAGTTAAATCTTGTCTGAAGAACAATGAGGAAGTGCTTGATAAAACTCCCATTTTAAATGCAATACAAGTGTTTTATGAGACATCTGTTATGTATCTTAATGAATGGGCTTGCCACTTTCGATCCTTGGAAACCTTGTCTTGGTTTAGTTTGAGAGAAACACCAGCTTGGGAATCGGTTATAAACGGAGTAGAAGTGTTATCAAACTTGCTGAAATCAGTTATTATTGATGACAACACTCTGTTTGATGAAATAAACTGTCTAAAAAAAATGTCACAAATGAAAATTTGTCAGAATGGTGTGAGTTGAAAACTTCGATCGACCAAAGATGGGTAGAGGTATTTCTCCATTTTGAACAAAAGAACATTCCATACGAAAAATTACATTACATCGCTGAGTTGCTTCTGTGTTTGCCAGGAACTAATGCTCCAGTTGAACGAGTGTTTACTAACATGAACAATATATGGACTGAAAATAAATCTCAATTGAACGTTCCAACTTATGCTGGAGCATTTATACTTTAGCATGAGCAATGCTTATGCTGAAGTAGAATGTTGGACTAACTTGTGATAAGTTTCATGAGACAAAATAAAAGGAGATCCAGCTCTCCTTAAATACATACATTCATCAAAAAAGTATGTCAAGGAGTGAACGTGTAAGCTAGTGGACATACTGTACTCTTGTTTTTATATTGAAATGTGTTGAGATTGCATTGAAAATTTAAACTACCAATTTGCCAATTAACCTTTTTACAAGTCTGGTAAAAGAAGATGTTTCACAAAATTGTCTACATAGTATTCCAATTATTCTCGGACAGTAAACTTCATTCAGTTGATTTTTCTGTGTAACTTACAATATTTTCAATTGTTAAATGTGTATTTTCGTTTGTTTCATTATTAATAAATTAATTTAACTGATGTTCCGATTAGTATAATTGTGTTAATTTTACTACCTGAACAGTCAAGTTTTTCCTATGCTTATATCTGTGAATTTAAGTGCAAAAATAGATAAAATAATGAGTTTAGGACGTTTAGTTCTGTCAATTTTTGAAAATACCTTTAACATGGTTGGGGGGGACCCCCTGACCCTCCTAATGTGTGTCCCGCTTTGAGGTCATTACAAATATGGTCACCTTAGGTTAACCACATCAGATTGGGAGGGCAACTGACACATAGTTTCTATGCCTTGCACCACCTCGTATCTGAAAAAAAACATGATACACCTTGTTGGAACCCTCACGTCAAATCGCTTTAATCACTAACTTATACAACATTTTTTTAAAATGGTTTACCTCACACTCCTGATTCGCAGCAGTGGTAGTGGTAGAGGGTGGTGACTAGTGGTAGTTGTAGGTGAGGTCTGAGAAGGTGGAGATCCAAGCACAGATACAATGACAACAACAGTAACTATACATATTACCTGAAAATGTGACATCCTTACCTCATCTGATAATTCATACCGAAACAGTTGTATTTATATGACAGCACATTTTAAAAATAGAGCACCATCCCCTACAATCTGCATGAGCTAGAACCGGGCAGTTGTGCTCGATTAGGTCTTCATAACCACCCAAGAGGTACTGATCTCAGCTTGTTTTTTACTATAGTGGGTATCCCCAGGAGGCCTAATCCCACTAGCTGTGAGAATGGCTGTTTATTGTAACTTGCCCCAACCTTTGCAAGCTACGGTGGTAATTGTGTTTGTAACTTCATAACACCCCATAACAAATTTTGTACCTCCTATTATTATTTTTTTATTCTTTTTTGAGTCCTTCTATAAGTCCAGACACCACTTTAGTCAGTGAAGCCTTTGATTGTGACGTACAAACTTACAAAGGGCTTTTTTATTTTATATATTTTTTTATCAATATAGGCCGTGCATAACACTTTACTCGAGGAAGCCATTTCAATGTATTCCATAAGCCTACAAAAGTTTTATTTTTATCTTTTTTTACATTTACTTGTAATCCCAGCGACGTCAAGAATACACTTGGCCCTGGACTTACGGAAGTTAGGCTTGCCATAGAGTGTGGAAACATTTGGGCACTGGACTTACAGGGTTTAACTCTGCCATAGAGCACTCTACTTACACTAGCTAAGGGATCAGACCGTCTCAGGGCTGCCTTAGAGAGTGGTAGGGCGATTTCCCCGGTTGTTGTCCCGGACTTACGGAGGTTAGGCCCGCCATAGAACAAAGACACACATACTCGAACGTCATCTGGGAACACATTTTTTATGTGCACTTTTTTTATGTCCGTCCGAATATGACAAAATATAATTCGCCATAATTGAAACTGTCTCGTACCCGCCTACAACTTGCACAAAAAACCTGATCTTGGGATATATTTCGATTTAATTTTTAAAATCATTTTCAATCCCTTCTTCAAAAATCAACAAACTGTCATAAGCAGTACTTGATAACCATGGTCTTACATTTGGCATGGTGTTCTTCCATTATACTCCATAGGATTATAAAGGGAAATCTGTATATTACCGAGAAAATCAAAAACTTTTGAACTGACTCCTATATTCAGTAAGGCACAGTTGGTATAGAGAGGAAGGTTGACTGGTCGAGGCCGTCTGAGAATAATTGTTCTAGCAACTCCCACTCTGAGAGAGTAAAAAAAAATGTATTTTTAGCTTTTATTGATTCTGCAGCTCCTCCACCGCTGCAGAAAGTGTGTTGTGAGTATGTATGCGTATGTGTTGGCATGTGGTGACAGAGTGGGAGACATGCATATTTGTTGTATGTATGCTGATATGTTGGCGTGTGGTGACAGAGTGAGAGACCTGTGTGAGTGTGTTGTGAGTATATGTCCATATGTGTTGGCATGTGGTGACAGAGTAAGAGACCTTTGTGTGTGTTTTGTGAGTATGTATGTGTTGGCGTGTGGTGACAGAGTGAGATACCACGTGAGATGAGTGACATGTGAGTATGCAAGTTGAATGTATGGCACTGTTTGGAAGTGTTGTGAAAGTTTAGAATTAACAATAGAAGTTGTTCGGACAACTCCATATCCGAAGGGTGGGTTTCCCCAAGTGTTTAGTTTAATAAGATTAAACGTTGATTTCACTCATCACTAGCATAATTATAAATAGAATTATATAGATTTACTGCAATATTCCTTTTATAATTTAATCAAGAAAATTATAGTGGCCTGCCGAAAAGTCATACTAGTTGCCACCTCCTAAAAATTATAAAAAATCTTGAAATAAAATTTAGAATAAAAAAATTATATTTCCAACGCTACAACAAGGATCCTCCAGGAACTTGTTCCTTTAGATTAGCGTATCAATACACTTATTTGTGCAGATTACAACAACAATATAAGAGGGTAGGATGTATATAAGGAGTTGTCCTGCATCGGGTACGTTGGAATTGGGACTGGAACTTTAACCAGTTTGATTTCTGGATGGACGGAAGTTTAATTTGAACAATCTACTGAATGTGTGTTCGGGAAAGAGTTCGGTAACATTGTCAAAAGTATAGGTTTTGTGTATAGATGTAATAGCCTAATGTTATCTTATGGCAATTTTCTCTATGGGCTGATAACTTCTTTGGTAAAGGGACTAGGAAGGGACGAGAAATGTGTTTTAAGTCTACCATATAATCGTAGTCCTCGCTTAATTTTGACACACTTAGGTAGAGTAGAGATGGAGGCTGGAACATGGGTGCTTGTTCGGCCATGTCTGATTGACATCCGTCGTCATATGCATAGTTGAAAATAGACTTACTCGACAAACTTACTCAGGCCGGGTAACTAACAGTAAACCTTGCAAGGCTCATGTGTACTTGCAAGGTTTACTGGTTTACTCTTCTCCTCTCTGCCCAATTTAGACAGAGAGAATAGAATGACAGCTCACAAAACACAAGAATATTTCTCCTACCATTACACTTCAGGGTACATACGTGGTTTACAGGATTTTACACCTCACCAGGGACCCATTTACACACATATACACACACACACATACAAATGCACGTACCTATCGAGGGCCTGGACTGTGATTCAAGGTCTTACAGGGCTTAGCACAGCCCCAAGCTGCAGGAGGCCTCATGCTTGTTTATTTTTTTCATTTCATATGGGTTATATTATTTACACTCTGAAGATGGCCTAAGAGCTGAAACCGGTCATGTATTGTTATAAAAAATGAATAAAAGCTTACTTAATTTAGTTATTATTCAATTTATTAAACTAGTAGCCCTAACTCGTGAACCAACTTATACATTTATATTTTACATATTCATCCCATGATAAATGGCTATCAAATATTACTCACAAACACTTATTGCGACTAACAATTTCAATGTCTTCATTGCCAATTCTTAAATTAGGGTTAGTGGTGTTTTTACTCTGCTTGGTTGTAAAACACATCCCTTTAAACAACTCTTAAAAATAAATTATGTTCATTAAAAAACTGTCTTAATATTTTCAATTCAACATAAGCTCTCACTTCGAGATCACTTTCCCCCACTGCAGAAAGCTTCAAATTGGAATCTACAGCTTATAGTAATAATTTTGAATTTGGACTACAGTTCAAGTTACTTATAATATTTCTCAGATATAGTATAAACAAAGATGGTCCTAATATTGACCCTTGAAGTACTCCTAATTTAATATTTTCTAAGTTAGATTTGTATTTCGTTTTATGACCTTTGGATATAAAATTAATTTATGCATACTGTTGCTGATTTTTAATGTATGATTTAAACCAATTTAGGGAGTTGTTTTTTTTTATACCAATACGGTTAAGCTTACTAGAAGCAATGTATGGATGACAGTGTCAAAAGCCTTTTAACAAATCCATGGAGACCCCCGCAAAATATTCTCCTTATCTATTGATATAATGATCGATTCCACAAAATATACTAGAGCAGTAATAGTGTATTTACCTTTTCTTAATCCATGCTGAAAATTGACCACAGTATTGTGTTTTTTTAAAAAGATTATTAATCTAAAATATAGTACATAGTTTTCATAGATTTTTTAAATTAAGGGTAATAAAGATATTGGCCTATAGTTACTAATTTTTGTGGCACCATCTTTTTTAAATATTGGTATTATTTTTGCAATTTTAACCCTCCTAGTGGCAGGTCAAAATCCCTCAAGATTTTTTTTAAATTCAAAAATTAATAAGAAACTATCCACATATATATAGTGTTATATGTTTTCTTGTTCAGAATAAAATAAAGATCATTATTCTTTTATTAATTTTTGAGTAATATTTATTTGTATATATAATATAAATGTAGAAGTATACAAACATAATCATAATGGGGAGGGGAGACCATGGTTTGAAAATAAACTAAAAATATGTAATATAAAAAAAAGATACTATAGGCAATTTGTATCAAATTATATCTAATTTCAGAAATTATAAACTTACTGAAAAAAAAGTAAAATTAGTAAAAAGTTATGATCAAAATAGTAACAACACACATCAATCAAAAAGGACTCCAACCTGAAATAAACGCATATTTATTAATACTCATAACTTCATTTCTTGAGTAAAAAAAAAAAAAGGAAAAAGTCATGTATTGTACATATCATTGTTGTTTTGTAATGTTGTTTTTTTTTCTCCGCTTAGGATCTCTAGTTTGTGCTGATATACGAGTCTCAGTTATTTTACGACCTTTTAGTATTTTAGTACTATAATAAGTGAAATATTGTGTGTGTATTTAACCCTTTCAGTGTAGTGACCATTTCCCAAAAAGATGTGCATAAATTGCCGGGCTGTTTTTCACAATTTACAAGGGTTTGGGAAAAAATTTGAAAAACCTACCTTCATAATTTTTGTTTTAATTTGTAGAACATGAAATTCTCTACAAAATAGATATAGTAATAGGACAATTTATGAAAGGTTAATAATAATTAAAAAATAATAATCAAAAGTAAAAAAAAAATAAAAAAAACTAAGTTTGAACTTAATTTTTTATGTATAACATTTTTTTTATTTATACCATGTAAACAACCAATAAAAAACCAAATAAAATTCATATATAACATAAATTTATAGTTTGATATTTTACTTGGTTGAGCAATATTAACAGAATTCATTGTAAAGTAATTTTTCGTCACATTTCTGTAACTTGGTGGAAAAACCGTTGTTATAAAAAACGATTTGTCCTAAATTCATAAATCTTTTTTACATTGTAGAACATGAAATTCTATACAAAATACACATAGTAATAACAATTTGTGAAAGGAATATAATTGAAAAATTTAGTAACAATCGAAAGTAAAAAAAATCACCAAATATACAATCACAACAAACTTATATCCTATGATATAATTGAAAAATTTAGTAACAGTCGAAAGTAAAAAAAATCACCAAATATACAATCACAACAAACTTATATCCTATGATATAATAATGACTATCACAAATTATATGTTTCAATATAGCAAAGTAAAACTGTATTACAAATTACTTTTAATAACAACAGACATAACATTGTCAAACATGACCAAAAGAACTGAATAATATTCACATATTCTACTGACTGCCTTCTGAATCAACACCAGCTGACAAATGTCATTGTTATCTTTTTTCTCGATTACCAATTTAAAGGTGTAATAGAAAGAAATACGAAAACGATACCAATTGAAAGATCGATTGATTTGGAATATGGTGGATCTTTAATCGAGTCGATCGAATACATACTATATGAAATATTACGAAAATACGGATAGTCGATTGGGTTGACTCTGGCAATTTATGCATAAATTACATCGTTGACTATGTCGAGGCTACGGCACTGAAAGGGTTAAAACTCGAATTTTCTAGCTTTGCCACTAGGAGGGTTAAAGTGAGAAGGGAAATGTCCATGGATAAAAGATGAATTAATTAGGTAGTATTTTTGTATGGTTGTTTCTTTGTTTGCTTAATAATTTTCATTGGTATTTCGTCATGTCTACAAGAATAGTTCTTTTTAAATGACATTATAACGTCTGTAACCTCTTTGTCACTCACTGGAGCAAAGTAAAAGTGCTCTGTGATGTTGAACTGATCAGAATCTGTTAATTCTAAATATTTATTAACTAATTATTAACTAGTAAAATAATAACTAAAAGCGTTTGAAATTTCCCTCGGATTGTCAATTGTTTTATTTTCATTAATTATTTCTATATTACCATCAGGATGTTTTATCTTATCCCCCACTTCGCTATTTATAATTTGCCAAGTAGTTCTAATAACATCATCAGAGTTAGTAATTTTGCTGTCAAAAAAATGTTACTTTATTTTTCTGTCTGGCCAATTTAGCCAACTCTAAATGTTTTGTAGCTCTAGCATTTTTATTTAAATTAATAATGCTATTTTTCCCCTCTTTTAGTTCATCACTCATCCACCTACATTGTTTATTTTTCATTTTTATTTATTTATTTTTTTTTTTTTGGAAAAGCTTTATTGAAGTAATAAAGCAAAATATTGTTGAAGATAGGGTATTTGTCATCTATTATGAACTATCCTTCTCATCAGCTCCATCATCATCATCTACGAATTGGCGTTATCTCCGTGACAGCGGCAGTTGGAACGGATGGAGGGAGTACCGGTACCCAGGATTCAATTTTGACGATGGTTACATAGACTGGGAAGGCGAGGAGGAGGATGAGTACATGGATCCCAAACTACTGTGGATGCCTCCGACACCATCTCCTACTCCAGACAATCAGGAGGAGTGGGAAGATTAAGTGATATCGGAAGGAGTTGCGAGACCGTGGGTAGATAGATAGGTGAGTTACTGTGTTTTCTGCATTTTATAACTGTAGGGCAGGGTATCATACTTACCTTCGCGTTTTCTTTTTGGCCGAGTCACTTAAATATTTTTGTCTCATTTACAGTTAGTACGCCTCTGTCACTAGTTCTATGAATACGGGATTCTTCAATGTCCATGTTTAGAGTCTCATCACTTAGAACCAGTTCTTTAAGTTTTTCAAAATTAATTTTTTCAGACTTTTTAGATTGAGAGTTAGACCTTTTATTTTGCAATTGGGAATGATTTTCCCATCCTTTGTTGAATATACAAGCATATGTTTTAGGCCCGCCTGACACAAATTCTGTAATGTATGAACCGGGACTGTAGTCTTTAGCAAGTTCATCTGTCATTTGGCCTAAGTAATCACCGGTATTTACTCTGTACAGACCGTCTTTGTAAATGTAGATAACCGAATCTGTGTCATAATACAGTACCTGAGCACCTAAGGCGTCCGAGTGTTCGTACAACTTTAGTCTAGCTTGGGCAGTGGCAAATACTGCCAAAACAACATTATCAGTTCTTAGGGATTCTACAACCTGCTCGAGATGTTGCCAGTTTACAAGAACAACGTCCTGATTAATTTTCTGAATTCTGTTTACTTGCACTTCAGGATTCAAAAGCAATTTAAACAAATTTAATGGGTCTCATGTTATTAACGCTTGGTCTGGTTTTCTCTTTGTTCAAATTTACCCCAGAAGGAATTTAACATTACTATAGTCAGACATCTGAGGCCTTCATTTTTTCAATTTTTGACGGGTTCAGTTGGATACCTTCATGTTCAAAGTAATCCTGAATGTACTTGGTCTTATCCTTCTCCGAATGACACCATGTAGTGTAGCCTGAAGACTTGCTTGATTTTTTAAAATGTGTCGATAAACTCTTTAAAGAGACCACCCCTGCTGAATGTAGCCATTTCATATTGCCAGAGCTCAAAAATTTCCAAAATAACATAACTTTTTTCTACCACTTTCCTTATTTCATCCATTGTCCATGTTCCTGTCAGACTTTGCTCATTATCACTATTTACACAATCACTAATATACTGCTCCTCTCCACAAAATCTACACAAAACAGACATTAATTTATTGTTCATTTTTGTAGGTAAAACCGGGTGAAACAAGTTGTTGGGAGGTAGTACTTTACACTTTAACACTCTATCGACATTTAAACCTTAGCTACGACACTCTGCAACTCCTACGTAGATTGTTGGGTATCCTTAAGTGTAGTGACAGTGTTTACACACAAACAGGTAAGGAGAACACACATCAACATATTGAATAGACTCATCATGGTTACATTTGCGGTACAGTTTTGAGTTGCCAGTACGTCCTCTGAAAAAGGCATCTTGCGGGTTGAGCGGTTGAGTGTGCAGCATAGGGTGTGTGTCTAGGTAGTGAAGTCGCTCTCATTCTTGAATATTTCTAAAATCAAATGGTCCTCCCTCTTAAAAGAGAAACATTTGGGGCAGTTGTGGTAGTAGCAGCCGTGAAATTTGTATATTGTCTCTTCATTATAGTAACCATCCACCTTCAGTCCATCTACTTTAACTTAACGCTCCCTCCCAGCATGTTGGATCCAAACACCTTTTTTCTACTCTTCCCAACACAACCACTGAAGTGCTATAGCCAATTGATTGTCTACTAATCGATATCCGTGTTTTGGTAAAAGTTCTATAGGAATATTTGCCGGAAAGCAAGGTTGCATGCACTTGCGATAGTCACTGCTTCCATAAAAGGGTCAACTTGGCACTGATCCAAGAATAATGATCTAAATTTTAAACACACCTGGGCCAGTATATCCACATCTGAAATACAATATTCAATTATTTCTTTCTAAAAATCAAAGACATAACTGTTTTCTACTTGTCGGTTGTACCATACTTGAAACGAATTGTGGTTCTTTTTAAACATTGAGTCGGGACAGTAATAATATACCCTGCATCATCACTAACCCCACTAAAATACACTTCACGACTTTTCCTATCATAATTATAAACTGTAATTTTATATTTTTAAGGTGATCCTGAAGCTTTTCAAGTTCCGCAATACCTGCCCCTTCTTCTGGAATATCCTTGGCCAACAGTTTCTCGGCCCTGTCGGTCTGCCTCTTGCCCTTGTTATGTCTTATAGCACTGTACAATGGATCTTTTTTGGCGAGCGCTTTACCAACCACAAGAGCTCTGGCATGACTCAAATGATCTACATTATTGATACACACTACACCTACACGTGTCTTACACTCGTCCATAAAATTATTGTAAAGTCCTGGTCTTGGGTACTGCTTGTTATTGACTCTGCGTTACTTTGTACAATACCTCCAAAAATGTTCCAAATTATATTCTCATCAATCTTGGAAGCGGGTCTGAAGGCTACATACTCCCGCCTCTTTATTTTAAAAATTAATGCTGGTTAAGGTGAATCCAAGCTGGTCAGTATCCATAGCGTTAGACTTCATTTTATTCACAAGTTCACTGGACTCCCATCCGATTTAATCAATTTCAACAACACTGGGAGGATTTTGGTTAAACTTAAAATTTGTTTTAGAACTGTACAATCTAAATTTCCTAACACACGTCTCGTTAGTACCAACAATATTTACAGAATCCATTTACAATATATGATATGGATAAATATTATTTGATACTAAGCTGTACAAAGGTATAGTAAAATACACACAAAAAGAAGTAAAATACTCTTAAAATAATGAAAAAATCGATATAATAATCAAACATGAAATAAACAACTAAAATAATCAAACACTGTAATCGAATCTAACTATTAAATATGTATAGGTTAGTATAATACCTGAGTCAAGCTAAAACTTACAATACTCACCAAGAAGACAAAAGATAAGACTACTTACCAACTTGGTTCCCAGGTACCAACTGAATTTTCCTCTCACTTGGTCTGCTTATACAGGGGCTATGACGTAATCGACGTGTCTAGACATGAAAAGAGGCACTGGCAGTGGTAGAAAACTTAATTTCCTGCTTTTAAGAAAGTTTCAGAAGTTGCGGAGGAAATATCAGAAAAATGAGGTTTTTTGCTTATAAAGCTTATATCAAAGTCCTGAGGCTTTGACATTTTTTTTCGACTCTCTTAACCCGTAAATTATCCTATCTTTTTAAACTACTTCTGACCTACCTGTAAGAAAATATTTCATGAATATCGTATTTGCACTTACCTTTTCCCCCACCACTTTTCTTTAAAACGCTTTAGATTCGTTATTTATCGACCGATTTAGTTAAAATTTGGTAGATGTATACAGATACACATCCACTACAATGTATACTGTAAGATTTATAATAAAATGATATTGATTTTTTTTCTTTTCAGATGGGAGTGAAGCCGAGTAGAAAATGTAGAATGTAGTAAGCATATTACTTATAAGTATGTACAATATTCAAACACAATCAAATTGAAATCATGTTACAAATTGAAATTATCATAACCCACCCACCCACTCATACACGTATGGTGGCATTGACCCACCCACCCACCCATACACATAAGGTGGTATTGACCCACCCATACATGTAAGGTGGTATTGACCCATCCACCCACTTATACACATAAGGTAGTATTGTACAATGTACAATATACAATGAACTTTACAGAATGTAGTAAGTTCTTTAGATGCACACAGTCGTATTATTACCATCCTTCCTTACCCCCCATTATCAGCTGATGCAAAAGTGAGGTTCGGAAATTTGGCGGGAAACGTGGGCGCTGCCATCTTGAATGACGTCATACAAAAATGGACTAATCAGAGCTCGGGCATCAACGCGGGCCCCTTCTACTACATTGTTAAAATCGATAAGAAAATATGGAAGAAGTCATGTTAGCAAAAAAAACAGCTTCAAGTTTAATATATTAGGATGGCTAAAAACGACCTGCCAGTATAGAAATATTTGATTACTATATGTACACATAAGGAGCATAGGAAAAGTATAAAAAGATTTTCAAAAATGAAATTTTTAAATAGTTTTAATTTTATTTATACTATAAACATATATAATAAAATATCTTGTACATGTCAAACAAATGCTATATGATTTTATTTAACCCAATTTCATCTAACTTGTACTATATTGGATATCTCTTGCTTTTTTCTTTGTAAGTATGTAACATTTATTTTATTTTTACAAGTTTATTAATTTTACAAAATCTTAAATACATAGTTCCCAAACAAACATGAATAGTATAATATAGTGTGTAATCTCAAATGTTCTCTTCTTTATAGTACATATATATTTTGTATTAAATCTTTACTATTTAAATAAATAAATTGGCTTGTAACAAGTTTGGTTAAATTCCACTTTCATAATCTAGCGATCCAGTAACGTATGAATTCCAAACTGAGTCAATCATAATCAGCTGACAACTACTTACTGCTCATTTGTAATTGTTATGCTAGCTTATAAAGTTATAAAAAAAGATGTCTTAAGCTTCTAACCAAGACATGCTCATCACATTCACTTACAATCTTCATTCGCTAATATCGCTACTAGTGCAATTACAGCGGACAAATTGTGTGTAATATTTATCACAACTATAATCAAAGATGTTTCACTTTACAGATGTTACAGATGTTTCACTAATTATGTAATAATTATAACATTCTTATTTCAAGCTATTAAAATCAATAATTTATTAATTTAAAATGTGCGTTATTTTTTAAACAATTGTTGTAACTGGACATAATTAGTTACCATATCACTGTTTGAATTATAAAGTTGTTAAAATTTATTGTATTCTTTGTGACAAAACCATAAATGCAAAAGAAAAAAGCAGTTATATTAATTTCAGACATTGGTTTCAAAGATATTCCAGTGGTATAGAGGTATTTATTTATTTGTAAGATGCCGATTATAAAGATATGGGCATGATTT
>JAQJVL010003646.1:52500-57296 GCA_035578905.1 Stictocephala bisonia | reverse complement strand
GTCAAGCGATACACCTCGTATTGCCACTGCCAGACCTATTCAACTCCCATGTTCCTTGTATAGAGGAGGGTGACCGTCTTAGTGACGCCAAATAACTACAGATAACTACAGATTACTCCGTGATTCCTCGCATGAGAATAGGGCAATGCCCTTCAGTTTTGCTTTCAGCTTACTTGAGGGTAGTGAGGAATTAAATACTCACCGTGAAAAAAACTGGTTAAATCTTAATCAAAAACAAACACATTAATAAAATCTGCGAGAAAGATCATGGTATGGTACAGAATCAGGAAGGGATCTAAGTAAGATATGGTAAACCGTTCTACCAGAAGAGTAAATTACGTCAAAAAGTAAGAAAAATAATCAAAGATACATACAATTTTACATCAAAATATAATTGTTGAAAAATATCTCAGATCAAGGAAGAACTACCAACGTAGTACTCTCCAAACCCATTAAAATTGATTTAAAATTTCCATAAATAGGGATATTTGTGTACAAAATATGTGATAATTCCCTAAAAATATTACAATTCAGTACCATAACAATGATATTTGTTGGGTAAAAACTAAAATAAATATGCTAAACATTAAAAAAAACCTTTAAAATTATCTAATAGAACCTTTATAAATTTAGTATGAGCTCAAAACAACGTACAAAACTGATGTAACACTTGTAAATTAATTGTTTAGTAAATTGAATGATAAATATAATGAAGTACCCTTTTATTCATTTTTATAATAATATATGACCGGTTTCGGCTCTTAGGCCATCTTCAGATAGTAAATAATATAACCTAAAATAAATAAAATGATTTTAGGTTATTTTATTTACTATCTGAAGATGGCCTAAGAGCTGAAACCGGTCATATATTTTTATAAAAATGAATAAAAGGGTACTTCATTGTATTTATCATTCAATTTATTAAAATAGTAGCCCTAACGTGAACTAGTTTATACATTTAATTGTTTAACGTACATAGTTATTTAATTGGCTTTGCATTTACTCTAAACAGTTGGCAAATTGTAAGTAGCCAATAGGAATAAATTCTCTATAATGTTCACATTTTAAGTCTGGTTTTAACAAAGCTTGGTGCTATTGATTATTTTCATATATTTATTAAACAAATAAACTAATAGTTATAACTAGAATCTAACTAGAACTAAACGAATAGCTAGTTGAAATGTGTCTATTGTAGAAACTTTGGTATTAACAGTAAGAAAGTTTGGTTTCTTTTGGCTATAATACTTGCATTTACTCGCTCAGAAAATGTATATACACCACTCCCAGAGATCCAAACACACACACATGGAGAATCTACTTACCAATCACACATAATTCTTGATAGACCCCTCCCCCTACCTTGATAGACCACATTCCTAACGTAAAAGCCTATTGACTGACCCCCCCCCCACCTACTCAATACACACATCATTCTTGATAGAATACCCACATATCCTACTTATACAACTTTTGATAGATTACCTACTTAACATTCAAAACTCTTGACTAACCACCTATAGACTACGTAAATACCCAGTACATAAAACCTTAGATTGACTCCCAACATTCATGAACGACCTACCTACCAAAAATATGACTTGACCACCCACAAAAACAAGACTTTATATATACCACCTATTTAACATACAAGAACAACCACACTCGAAACAAGCATGACTTAACAGTCCACCCACCTACCAAACACACGCAACTCTTGATGGACCATATGCCTACACATTACTCTTAATAGATCCTCCACCTATCCATTACATAAAACCTTTGATAGACCACCAACACACATGAACAACCTACCTACCTACCTACGTAACATTCTACATTGACCACCCACCTACTCAACACACACACAGTACTCTCGACAGACTAAGTAACTACCCATTACATAAAACCTTAGATTGACAAACAACATCCATGGACGATCTACCTACCAAACATACGACTTGATTGACCGCCCACCTACCCATCACACAGTTCTCTTGATAGACCAATCACTTTCCCATAAAAAAACTTTTGTCAGACTATCTACTTAACATACAAGACTTACCACACATTCTACATTGACCATCCACCTAGTCAACACAAAAAAGACTAACCACACACTCTACACACAATACTCTTGGTTGATCGCCCACCTACTCAACATACAACACCTCTGATACACCATCCACCTAACATAAAACCTGTGATATTCCACCCAATCACCAAACACACATGACTCTTAATAGACCAATCCACCTACCTCTGCACACACGATTCATTAGGACACACTCTACACTCACCACTAATCCTACAGTCAAAACTCCTAGAGAACTACATAACTACCATAAAACACTTATGTTTCATATAATCATGTTTTAAAATAAAATTTTTACACTGTAAGGTTTAATATCGCTAAAGACCTGAAATGTTTCCTAAAATTCTGTTTTCTCTTGAAATATGAGAGCTATTGGTGGAAAACATCCAAACTAAACATAGAAAATAAGAATCAGCTAGTATTTTAATAGAAATTATGTTATACATCTAAAAAATACGAGAAAAAGTAAGTTTTTAAAACTACAATAATGAACACAGATAAAGTTACGTTAGCAAACATCCGAAAAGTAAGGCTAACAAACAGCCGAAAGGTTGATTGCTATCCTTACTTTTCTGGAAAGTTGTTAAAATTAACAAAAGTAAACAAATTGACAACAATTTCAGACTTTTGGTTATTTTAACCTAACTTTTTGGATGTTTGCTAACCTAACTTTATCTGTGTTCATTGAGGGAGACAAAGGTAGTTGGACATTTGCCATCATTACTTTTGTTTTCCAAAAGTTTTCGATATAAAATCTCCAAGTTTTGAGAAAAATTCAGAATCTTCCCTTTTCAAATAAAAAAGTAGTTTTTCCCATATAAAATAGTTAAATAACCAGTATTTTCAGGTTTTTTAATTTCCTGTCAATTTCATGCGACATGTTTTCTGAAGGCAACATGTTTGGTGAGCCTTACCTGTTCAGATATCCTGGTTTAGAGGGTTCTAATTGGTTGATTTAGCTTCTAGAGTTAAGTGGGGGTAAGTCCATTGGGGGAAGCGTGCGGCCGTTTCGGTCAGTTTTGCAATAACTTTCTGAGTGTGACCACGTTCGTTCCGCTATCGAGTACACGGTGACTTGTACCGTTTCTGTTTTCTTATACCGTTGCGGCAATTTTTTTGTAGTTCGCGTGTGAGTGATTGTGTGAATGCCGGTCGAGCTTTGTTATGGTCAATTTTGGATTCGAAACCTCCAGGACAGCTACGTAAGTAATTTTTACAAGTTTTCTTTAGTTAGAGATTTTCAGTAGGGTTTTAGTAGATAGGGTAAGATCCACCAAGCATGCACGGTTAAACTTGTTTCTGGATTGAAGTCACTCTTCTAGTGACAAATTTTTAGAGTGTTTTGATTTTCTTTGTCTTGCGGTTTAAACTGTGTAAGTAAAAGGAAAAATGTTTCAAGTCACTAAAAGCTGGTTATTTCTTTTGGTTCCAGATCTCCCGGAGGCAATTTTAGAAACATTAGAGAATTTTAGAAAATTTAAGAAAAGGCAATTTTAAACAATTTTAAAGCAATTTTAAAACAATTTTAGATAATTTAATACAGTTTTAAATTTTGAATTTTTTGATTTAAAGGTTTAATGAAATTTATTAAAAAAGTTAAATAAATAAAAAAATGTTCTGGTCTGAAGATATTTAATTTATTACTTTAGAAGAGTTGTTTTAATTTATTTATGTTCCATTGAGTCAATAAAAGAAGAAATTTTTTTATTTTCGTTTTTATCATTATTTTAAGAAGAAACCAATATTTTATTTTTTGAAGTTATTTATAAGAAGATAAGTAAAGAAAAATGTTTAACATTGGAGAAGTCTTATTTTAATCTCTCATTTAAGTTTGTCAACATATAAAAAATAATTAGTAGCTTTAGTAAGGCTACATTAAGTGCGCAACTCTGCTAGTTGAACAACAGAGAGACGTTAAAAATAGAAGAGTGTGTGCTTATCCCAAATTATCTCAGACCAGATTTTAAAACAAAATTTAATATTAAATAAATTGAGAAGATGGCACTCAAGGTAGACTTTCTCCTGAAGAAAGAACTTATGTATGAAGTACGTTTAAGAGGAATAGAGTAGAAGACAGCATACTAGTGGGTGATTTAAGAAAGAAACTTAGAGAGCTTGTCAAGTTAGGTGTTAGGCCTAATATAGGTTACCTGTCCGGCCATGTAGTAGGTGGAGAGGAATATGAGTACATAAAAGTGAACTTAGAAAATCTGAAAGAAAGTGTTGAGGGTAATGTGGAAAGTAGATGTTTAAGTGATATAATCCGTATTGAAGCTAAGTTAGCTCATTACGAATTGAGATTAAAGGGTTTAAAAGGTTTGTTTGTAAGTAATGAAGCCACTTTAGCTAAAGTGTCATCCCTCGAGGAAAATTTTAATTCCTTGAAGGAAATGGTAGGAAAAATTAATATTGATTTAACAGAGAAGGACAAATAGAGCAGGAAATAACTAGAAACGGCGAAATAGAAGACAAGTTTGAACAAAGCTTGGTAAGGGGTATTCAGGAACCGGTTATATTGAGCCTATCGATAAGTGCACCCTTGAACGGAGTCGCATCTCCAGAAATGGCAGATTATTTCAATTGTCCATGAAACGTTACGTTGAATTATTTGTTTTGGGGGGGGTTTTGTTTTGGTTAAAAAAAAAATTTAAAAATTTTGGAAGTTTTTAAAAAAAAAAAATTTTTTAAAAAAATTAAAAAAAAT
>JAQJVL010003646.1:0-47500 GCA_035578905.1 Stictocephala bisonia | reverse complement strand
CAATTGTTTGTAAATAACAACAAAACCAAACACAACACTGAAAGGAGAAGCAAATGGGATCCGAAATGGAGAAACATTTTGAATCTTAATTTAGTGGAGAATTGTTTTAATATGAGTGGACTTACGCACCTATTTTTTTTCTTTCTTCTTTTGTTTCTAAGCACTTATTGACTGCGAAAAATCTGGTTTTTACCAAACGGAACGACACTGAGCACTCATTTTGAAGCACTTCATTGTAATGGGGAAATAAATAAAAGAACTCTTTTGAATAGCTCTCCGATCCACTCTACACTGCATCACAACGGAACACGCAACAGAGAGTTGTACTTCAGCACTGTCTAATGTCACTTTGGTTAACTTTTGCATATGTGGAACACTTCCGGAGGAGTGGAGTGAGCAGAGCCAAAGTCAACGAACCGGTCTAGTATCGATCCGGACAATCAATCAGCTGATGGAGATGGGGGCATGCTTGCTTGTTCCGTTCTTCTGTTTGGAGTGTGGACAATGGACAATGAAGCCAGTGCTGGGAACAATGAATGGACAGTGGTCTCGTGCTCTTGACCAATTGTCAAGTGACTGTTGGAAATGAATTAAATGTGTTATAGTAGTTTGTAAGATGGTAGTATAAGAGAGAAAATTTTTTTGGAGATCTGGAAAAAGAAAATTTATGGTATATTTTGAAAATTTTTTTAAGGTTAGAAAATCTCAAGTCCATTTAGAGATGTGATAAAGATAGGGTTTAAAAAAAAAAACTATTTTTCTTTTTTAAGGGGGAAAATAAAGTAACAATTGTTAATTGTTGCATTATAATTAAATTAGAAAATTGTATTTAGAAAATGTTAAATTTTGTAAGAACTGAGAGGTTTAGGAGTTTGTTTTGTTTTCTAAAAGTTTTCGATATAAATTCTCCAAGTTTTGAGAAAAATTCAAAATCTTCCCCTTTCAATTAAAAAAGTAGTTTTTCCCATATAAAATAGTTAAATAACCAGTATTTTCAGGTTTTTTAATTTCCTGTCAATTTCATGCGACATGTTTTCTGAAGGCAACATGTTTGGTGAGCCTTACCTGTTCAGATATCCTGGTTTAGAGGGTTCTAATTGGTTGATTTAGCTTCTAGAGTTAAGTGGGTGTAAGTCCGTTGGGAGAAGCGTGCGGCCGTTTCGGTCAGTTTTGCAATAACTTTCTGAGTGTGACCACGTTCGTTCCGCTTTCGAGTGCGTGGTGACTTGTACCGTTTTTGTTTTCTTTTACCGTTGCGGCAATTTTTCTGTAGTTCGCGTGTGAGTGATTGTGTGAATGCCAGTCGAGCTTTGTTGTGGTTAATTTTGGATTCGAAACCTCCAGGACAGCTTTGTAAGTAATTTTTCAAGTTTTCTTTAGTTAGAGATTTTCAGTAGGGTTTTAGTAGATAGGGTAGGATCCAACAAGCATGCGCGGTTAAACTTGTTTCTGGATTGAAGTCACTCTCTTAGTGAAAAATTTTTAGTGTTTTAATTTTCTTTGTCTTGCAGTTTAAACTTTGTAAATAAAAGGAAAAATTTTTCAAGTCACTAAAAGCTGGTTATTTCTTTTGGTTTCAGATCTCCCGGAGGCAATTTTAGAAACATTAGAGAATTTTAGAAAATTTAAGAATAGGAAATTTTAAGAAATTTTAGAAAATTCAATTTTAGACTTTTTAGACAATTTAATACAATTTTGAATTTTTTGATTTAAAGGTTTAAAAAAATTTATTAAAAAAATTAAATAAATAAAAAAGGTTCTGGTCTGAAGATATTTAATTTATTACTTTAGAAGAGTGGTTTTAATTTATTTATGTTCCATTGAGTCAATAAATGAAGAGACTTTTTACTTTCGTTTTTATCATTATTTTAAGAAGAAACCAATATTTTATTTGTTGACGTTATTTATAAGAAGATAAATAAAGAACAATTTTTATCATTGGAGAAGTCTTATTTTAATCACTCATTTAAGTTTGTTCAACATATAAAAAATAAATAGTAGCTTTAATAAGGCTACAGTGTAGAGTGTGTCCTAAGGAATCGTGTGTGCAGAGGTAGGTGGATTGGTCTATTAAGAGTCATGTGTGTTTAGTGATTGGGTGTAATATCACAGGTTTTATGTTAGGTGGATGGTATATCAGAGGTGTTGTATGTTGAGTAGGTGGGCGATCAACCAAGAGTCTTGTGTGTAGAGTGTGTGGTTAGTCTTTTTCGTGTTGACTAGGTGGATGGTCAATGTAGAATGTGTGGTAAGTCTTGTATGTTAAGTAGATAGTCTGACAAAAGTCTTTTTATGGGAAAATGATTGGTCTATCAAGAGAACTGTGTGATGGGTAGGTGGGCGGTCAATCAAGTCGTATGTTTGGTAGGTAGGTCGTCCATGGATGTTGTTTGTCAATCTAAGGTTTTATGTAATGGGTAGTTACTTAGTCTGTCGAGAGTACTGTGTGTGTGTTGAGTAGGTGGGTGGTCAATGTAGAGTGTTACGTAGGTAGGTAGGTAGGTTGTTCATGTGTGTTGGTGGTCTATCAAAGGTTTTATGTAATGGATAGGTGGAGGATCTATTAAGAGTAATGTGTAGGCATATGGTCCATCAAGAGTTGCGTGTGTTTGGTAGGTGGGTGGACTGTTAAGTCATGCTTGTTTCGAGTGTGGTTGTTCTTGTATGTTAAATAGGTTGTATATATAAAGTCTTGTTTTTGTAGGTGGTCAAGTCGTATTTTTGGTAGGTAGGTCGTTCATGAATGTTGGGAGTCAATCTAAGGTTTTATATAATGGGTATTTACGTAGTCTATAGGTGGTGAGTCAAGAGTGTTGAATGTTAAATAGGTAATCTATCAAATGTTGTATGTGTAGGGAATGTGGGTATTCTATCAAGAATGATGTGTGTATTAAGTAGGTGGGGGGGAGGTCAGTCAATAGGTTTTTACGTTAGGAATGTGGTCTATCAAGGTAGGGGGAGGGGTCTATCAAGAATTATGTGTAATTGGTAAGTAGATTCTCCATTTGTGCGTGTTTGGGTCCAGTTTTTTCACGGTGAGTATTTAATTCCTCACTACCCTCAAGTAAGCTGAAAGCAAAACTGAAGGGCATTGCCCTATTCTCATGCGAGGAATCACGGAGTAATCTGTAGTTATCTGTAGTTATTTGGCGTCACTAAGACGGTTACCCTCCTCTATACAAGGAACATGGGAGTTGAATAGGTCTGGCAGTGGCAATACGAGGTGTACCACTCGACGACATTCCTACAGCCAGTTCTCCCGTGTTTGAGATCAATGTTGTAACAAAGTTGATGCACAACAGTGAAAAATAGTTTAACTTTAAGAACAATTATTTGTTCCTATGAACTTCAAAATTAGACTGCTTTATTAGCTTGATTTTTAAATTTATTAAAAAAAATGTTAAGTTATAGATATTTATTTTTATGTCTAGATTTAAAAACATTTTTTTTCTCTCGGCCGTGCGCCCCCTGGAAGCTTGCGCCCATAGGCCCGTACCTACTGGGCCTATTGGGAAATCCGGCACTGTAAGTAGATCGTACTCATTTGGAAGTTCTGTACAGGAGGAATGGAACAACCAGAAGAAGATCAAGGAGTAATTGGATAGAAGGATCTAGTGAAAGTAGAACAAAGAAGGAGTGGTTGGGTATAGATAAAGGAGAAACGCTTGGTAAGACAAGAGTAAATGGAGAATGTATATCATTATGAAAATGTATTAGAGTACATGCCATGGCAATTATGTATCAGATATTTTTAAAAACCATAGAAAGTTATGGCAGAAAAGAAATAATTTTCCAAATAATCCCTCCACTCTAAATTACTACATTTTGCCTTAAAACCCTACAGGGCCTTTCCTAGTATCAACGTTTCTCCCAGTGTTCCTACATTGTCTCTCTCTTGGTTTATAGTGTCCCCCTGGGTCGCTACAGACTTTCTGTCGACTCACTTGCGGTGTCAGCTTATAATCACCCGGTCAACAAGATTAGGCTTGGCCACAAAAATTGTGTTGCGTTCAAATCATTAGTCGTTTCAATCACTTTTGACCAGTTATATTAACAGTAAAAAAGACCATCAATTGAAACAAATGTTTATCTTCATTTTAAAATGTTTACATAAGCAACATCGACTGAAGCACTGGTCTAGGTTCAAATAATAGATTAAAATACCAGTTTATAGCCTTTATTTATGTGAAAATGCCTTTAATTCCGTTACTTGAATGGAATAAAAAGAAAATTAAAAATATTTTGGTCTGAACTACTACTGAAACATGACTTAATTAATGACCATTATAAGTTATATTATAAATACGTCGGACCATCATCAAAAGATTACATCGCACTTTACGAGGCTAAACAGCCCGGTGATTGACTGATAAAGTAAACGACGAACGTGAAGAGGGCGGATCAAATCGTGGCCGAAACGTCTGGAAAAGATGGTGGCGGTAAACATTGTAAACAGGCGCGGAGCTCCTACGACTCGGTTATTTAGGATATCTCCGATCTAAGACAAGTAAGTGTCTAATTTGGAGAAAACTCTGAGCTTGATTGTTGACCTTCTGGACTGACTCCCCTCAGTGCTAACATTTGGGTGAGTATTTTGCCAATATTGGTAATTTTGATGTAAGGAAATATCTAATAATGCACTGCAAAACAATATTTTGAAGATGTATTTAGTAACAGAAATGAATAATGAATGATAATGAATTACTAACCCATATTAGATTATGTTCAATTAAATGAACAAATAACGTATGGTTTTGACATTTTAAAAGTAAATAGAAAATGTTTTTTTTGTGACATCTGTTTCATCATAACATAATACTGTTTTATTAAATAATAAATGAAACTTTAATGTTTGTTTAGGGATATATAAAATATTTCCTAGTCTTTGGTCGGACGGTTTCTACGTTGTGAGAATGGTTGTGAGCAAGCTTAGACCGTGCCATCTGTACATCATTAATTAAGCGGTTATTTACATTTAGTGATTGACAGCTGAAAAATAACAGACATTTGAAGACAAATTGTGTAGGTGGAGGTGGGAGGGGGAACAATCTTAATCAGGGAGATACCAAAGTATTGAATACACCCAAGTCAAGAATCCCTGTCTGTAATAATCAAAATAATTAAAATAATGTTCCTTCCTAATAATTATTCAATATTCAATCCATAAGTTGTTTGGTTGTGATATTAGTGTGTTATCATTATATACATAAATTTTCAACAACTGAAAACTGACGAATAAGAAAGTGAGTAACTGATTTTTCCATTTATTAAAATAATTTCTTTATATGAAATGAAATTTACAACCTATTAGAAATTCAAAGTAGGTAGCTGAGGCTTTATGCATATTTTTAATTAAATCACTTTAAATAAATCCTTTTACGTATTAAAAATAACACTACTACATTAAAATCTACCAAGTCCTTTGACAAGTTTGTATGAGAGTGGTCATTGTTACTAACTAAGGTCAACTATTCCCTAAAGGGAACTATTCATTAATATCCCAATGTAGGCATTTAAGGGACCTACAGATTTACGTGGAATCCGAACCGCGTAGTATTGGTCTGATTTTCTACACAACAACCGAACTCTGACTACCATCCAACATGGACACTTCAGACTTCTCTAGTAATGTCCACGTCGATGGCAACAATTGAGCGGACGCCGTGTCTGTATTAAGAGGACCGAGCATGGAACCGATCGCCTAAATCTCTTAAACACTTTGTCCTCAAGTAGCTGGGTTACAGCAATGTGCAACCAACGTATATATAAGTCTCTATCTTGTATTTGAGAGTGTATTTACTATGTGACTGATGGGACCTAATTAAATGTTGTATTAAACGTGGATAGGAAGTGAGGTAGGGGGGGGATTCCACAGAATTGATAATGAAAGTGACTGAAAGTAGCCGTTTTTTATAGCATATGTGTGAAGGTAAAGAGTATGCATTTGTTATAGTACACGCACGCAAAGGTAGCTGAAGGTGGACGAAAATAGGAAATTGTTATTGTATATGATGATAGTTAGGCTAATGAAGGACAATCTATTATACTAAGATGTAAAGCAAAGCTTGTAGTAACGGAAGCGGATGTGATAACAGCGATAAAGCCCGGCCACCAGTAGACTTCGTAAGTACAGTTAAATAATATTCAAAGTAATTTAGGTTGGATAGTCCGAAGATGGTTAGGATTACAAGGCAAGAGGGCTCTGATGTGTTTGATACGAAGGTATTCATACGAAGTTAACCGGCAGGTAGATGGGAGGGGGGTAGCTGCAAGTAGTTGAAGGACCCTAAAGTTAACAGTGTATTAAATATGTAAATAATTAATATAAATAATAGCTGCTCCTTAATTTTTAAATAAAACAAGTACTGCAGTGCCTAGTGTTAGAGTGTTAAGTATGTAGTTGAGGATGCCCACTGATAGCCGGTTGAAATTAACCGTGATTACATATTTTTAACGGAAGTATATGGGGTCATGGGTAAGTAACGATGTATGTTATACGTATAAAGGAAGCCGTAGATGAGTTGGAGTACCTGGAACATAGGTAGCCATGTTATATAATAAAGCTAGCTTAACAGTGTATTTATTAAAAAATTGAGAAAAATTATACAAAGTCAATCGGAAGTAGATGGGAGGGGGGTAGCTGAAGGTATTTGAAGGAGCCTAAAGTTAACAGTGTATTAAATAAGTAAATAATTAATATAAATAATAGATGCCCCTTAATTTTTAAATAAAACGTGTATTGCGGGTTGCCTAACGTAAGAGTGTTAAGTATGTACGCAATGATTAACTGTGATTAGATATTTTTAACGGAAGTATATGGAGGGCATAGGTAGGTAACGATGTATGTTATACGTATAAAGGAAGCCGTACATGAGTGGGAGTACCCGAAGGTAAGAGCGCATGTTAACAGTTAGGTTAACAGTGTATTTATAAAAAAATTCAGAACGATTAAATAAAAAAGTTAATTTGAATAGGTAGGCCCCTTGTAAAGTGGGGAGGGAGGGTCGGGGAGGGGAAACAATCAGGTGCGCTTGCAATCAAGTGTTATGAGCTGTCGTTAACCGTAATCAGGTGTGCGTCAAGGTCAATCATGAACGATGACGTCAGCCACGCCTGTCATACGGTTTTTTTTTTGTTTTACACTTTTATTTCTGGATCAATATTTTACATATTATACACAGAAAATGTAACAGGTGGAATAATAACATTATCGGGTTCGCTCATATATGAGTCACCCTGTAACATGAATAACAATCAGTAAACAAAAAAATATATATAACATATTTAAGTAAGTTAAAAAAAAAACAAAAACAAATAAGTGTTACATAGAGAGGCTATAAATCA
Organism: Stictocephala bisonia; assembly: GCA_035578905.1. NCBI lineage: Eukaryota > Metazoa > Arthropoda > Insecta > Hemiptera > Membracidae > Stictocephala > Stictocephala bisonia. The sequence continues at coordinate 40,156 of JAQJVL010003646.1, read as the reverse complement.
GTCTATCATGTCTTGAGGAAGTCTGGCTTTCAAACGCCTGTGCAAAGTAGGTTCTCCAATGTGAAAGCTAATAGCTCCTGGAACATTTTCTAAGTTTGCCGTGAACTTACGACAACTTCTTTTAATAAAAGCATCAATGGTATCGAGTCCAAATTCTACATGCAGATGAGAGTTACGTATGTACCATGGACTATCAACTGCAATTCTTAAAACTTTGTTTTGGAAAATTTGAATCTTTTTCAGTTTGCCGGAAGAAATGCACATTCCCCAAACTGGACAGGCATACATAATTAACGGCCGAAGAATTGTTTTATATATTAAAAATGTACATTCTGGTTTTAAAGATGACTTTCTGTTTATTATAGGAAATAACATGGATAGACGTGCGTATGCTTGAGTGAGTTTGTTGTTTACGTGAAGATTCCAGTTTAATTTTTTATCGAGGTAGACACCTAAGTATTTTATGCCTTGATCATCAGGGTTCCAAGGAATTGAAGTATTTTCAATAGCAACTTCAGGTGGCAAAATATACTTCCTCAAAGAGAAAACCTTTGTTTCACATTTCAATGGATTTAACGATAGTCTCCAGCTTTTAAACCAATCGGTCAGAAATGTAACGCTGAATTGTAAAGAATTTACGGCCTGGTTGATGTCAATGTGCTGGGTAATAAGAACCGTGTCATCAGCATAAAGAGCGATAGTAGCCTGAGGAAGCTCAGGAATATCAGACATGTATAAATTAAAAAGAAGAGGTCCCAGTATTGAGCCTTGAGGAACACCTGCGCCTATTGGACGAACTGAGGAAAGTGTACAGTTGAGTTTGACACAAAAAGTCCTATCAGACAGAAACGATTGCAACAAAGCTCTCAGATACAAAGGAAGTCCAAACTGATACAATTTATATAGCAGGCCACCATGCCAAACCTTATCAAATGCACTTGTTATGTCCAAAAATGCTGCCGATGAATGAAGCTTCTTCTCAAATCCTCTACATATGATTTCATTGATTCGTAGAAGTTGATGAGATGTAGAATGCCTTGTACGAAATCCAAACTGATAAGGGGGGTAAGAATCCAAGTATTTTAGCAGTCTCTTCTGTATAATTTTTTCAAATAATTTTTATATTGATGAAAGGAGACTAATCGGACGGTAACTGCTAGGAAAATGTTTAGGTTTGTTGGGCTTGTGTATAACAATTATTTGAGCAAGTTTCCAGTTTTTGGGAAAGTAACCAACAGAAATACAAGCATTGAAAATAGATGCCAGTATTGAAAGTGCTTTGGTAGAAAAATTCTTCAAAACTATGTTAGGTACCAAGTCCTGCCCTGGAGATTTTCTGTTGGGGAGATTTTTAATAATATTTTTAATTTCCGAGGGTGAGGTAAATTTTACAGGCTGCTCTGCACTGCTAGGGGTTGTGGACAAAAAATCCTCAACATTTCTGTTAGTTTCAAAATCATGAACAACATTAGGAATGAATGCATTCTCAAAAAAATCAGCAAACACATTACTTTTTTCGGAATCACTTTCAAAAATAAAATTATTTTGTTTTAGTGGAGGCACAATTGTTGGTGATTGTAAAAGCCTCTTTGTTGCTTTCCACATATTAGAATCACCAGGATCAATATCAGAAACGTAAAGTTTGTAAGAATTAATCCTATATCTATCAAGTTCGCTACGTACTTTACGAATTAGTTCATTTAGCTGCATCTTTAAGTGAGGGTACCTGTATCTCTGCCACTGACGTCTCACTCTATTTTTATATCTAATTAATTGCATAATTCTCATGGGAGGATGAAGAAAAGTGTTTCGTGTAGGGGGAAAAGTCCGGATAGTTGCATTTTTGACTGATATTTGTAAACACTCTGTAAAGTCTTGAACTGCTCTGTCAATCCCATTTACTGAATATAAGTCCGTTGGAACTTTCATGCGATTGTCGAATTCTGCACAGAAGGTATCCCAATCGACTGGACCGTTTATCAGTCTGGGAATTTGCGGAGAAAATATTGGTTGTATGAAAAAACTTACAATAATAGGGAGATGGTCAGAATCAAGTTCGCTGATTACTTGTTGTAGAATAGGAGCTCCAAAGTTTTTATGAAGAGTAATGTCTAATATATCGGGATGGAAATTGTTTTGCCAAGGGTAATGAGTGGGTTCAGACGGAGCTGAAATATTTATATTGGTTTCATTCATAGCACTTAACAAGCGAACCCCATTCGGGTTAGTTACCCTACAACCCCAAAATTGATGTTTACAATTTAAATCTCCTAAGATAAGAGTTGGAGTGTCACCATGACTTAGATTTAAAAGATCTTGTTGGTGAAAACGTCGATTGGGTGATTTGTACACAGAAATAACATTACAAGACTGGTCATTTTGCAAATTAATTTTGATACCAACAGCTTCAGCTGAAATAAGATTTGGCAACAGTATATTGTGATGATTAAGGTTTCTTTTTATAAAAATTGCCACTCCTCCAGAAGCATTGGGTGCATTCCTGTCTTCTCTATAAATAAAGTATCCAGGGATTTTAAAGGGCTCATTTAGTACGTACAAAGTGCGTCTCAGTGATGCAGGCGACATCGACGTTATGCCGAACCATGAACTCTGAAAAAATATTCTTCTTTCTCTTTAGGCCATCAGCATTCCAGTTTAGGATTGTTAAGTTTTGTATGATGCATGTTCTAGGGTGCATTTTTGAACAGTGAAGTAATAACATTAGATATAATCTTTTTAATGATAGGCATGGCTGACTTAACTAAATCTAATATTAGTTGTTCTATGTTAGAGCCACTCTCAAGTACCTCGTTAGCTGCAGTTTCAGTAGTGTCGTTATTAAAAACACTGAAATCAGTTTGGTGATGCAAATTTGTTGACGTCTTCTTAGTTGCTTGAGCGTATGACTTGGAAGTTGCTTGAGGGCGGGCTTGTGAGGGTTTTATTCCAATTCCAGTGTTTTCGGTACTGCACTTTTCATCAGTGCTCCTAGTAGATGAGTGATGGGTGAGTCCAGTAACAGTGCTTTTAGTCTTTTGCTGTATATCTTTATAGTATTTACAACCTTTGAAATTAGCCGAATGATTCTCCCCACAGTTTACACATACAGGGGGGTCGGTCTTCTTCTTCGGACAAGCAGAGTAGAGATGTTGGCCAGTACACTTCACACATCCTGCAAAAATTTTTCGTGTGACCATAACGTTGACATCGAGTACACTGGGGCACATTTGTAGGCTTCCTTTTAGGCTCAACATGAACAACAGAGTAGCACAGTCTATTTAATTCAAATATAGCTTTTCCAGATTCATTGTTTTCTAACGAGACTGCACAAATAGGGAATGGAATTTTTTCCTTGTTAAATAATCTATTTACAGTGAGAACCGGATAGTTGTGAGAGATTAACTCATCCTGAATTTCCTCTGGAGAAAGAGAGCAGGGAACGTTTTTAATTACGACTTCTAATTTTCTGTCTATTTTTGTCTGAAACGTATGGTATTTAACATTTGATTCGTCGTAAAATTGTGTCAATTTTCTAAAATCATCTATGGTCAGAAGATTAATTTTCAAAGATGAGCCTTTAACTTCAGTGGTAAACTCACAAGTAATTACACTTTTAATATCTTTGACAATTTCCTGGTGATTGTTAACATCGTGGACAAAAATAGGTGGAGGTTTAACAATTTTATGCAATTCACTTGTAGCAGTTACATCAGCCATCTCATTTTCATCATTATTAGCAATAGAGTAGTTGTGGTCTGGTAGTGGATTAAATTTGTTTTGATCACACAGCTGATTAGTATCTAAGACATACCTTTTAGGCTGTAGATTTACACAATTGTTGACTGTTTTTCTTTTTGGTGGTCTTAAGAAATCTTGATCAATGTTTTCATTTGATTCTGTAGTGTTGGGCGTTAAATCACATGATTTAGGCTTGTTGACAGAAGATTGGGAATGGAAAATAAACACTGGCTTAGCCATTATTGTTTTTTGGTTATGCTTAGGTAAGCAATGTTTAAACAAAGACCCCTTCGTTATTTTAACAATAACTGGGTGAAATCAACACAAAAACACAAAATAGGTATTCAATATCACTAATATTGCAATTAATAACAAAAAAATAAACTTTTAACACAATTAAAACTCTAAAAAAACCGAGCGTGAAAAATAGTTAACTATTACACTTAAATGCCACGCGACACCCTGTCATACGGTCTGTGCAGTTGTTTCTGGCACATCGAGTATAAAATTGTTATAGTGTATATATGAAATATTGCATTTGTTATAGTGTATAGCAAGGAATTCCCACAAGGTTGGTACCGGTCGCCATCTTGGAAAAAAGTGATGCGCTTAGTTTTAAAGTAGTTAAAGTGCTGCCACCAGGTGCACTGTAACATTTGTTATAGTGTATATATATGAAATATTGCATTTGTTATAGTGTACATATGAAATAAACCACAGAGTACAGCTGTTTAATGTAGCACAATAGTAAAGTCCCCACGCATGCGCGCCCGACCAGTAGCCGACGGTCGCCAAAAGTATCCGAAAGCATTTATTATAGTACATATATAAAAGGCCGTCATCTTGGAAAAGTGCATTTCATATAGTATAACAAGGGAAAGGCCGCCATCTTGGAAAAAAGTGCATTTTATATAGTAATACGAGTGAATTTAAGGAAAATTTGGGAATCTGTCGGAAATTATTGGAGGGAAAATTCCCACAGGGTTAGTCACCATCTTTAAAATAAGTGCATTTTATATAGTATAGCAAGGGAAAGGCCGCCATCTCGGAAAAAACTAGGCTAAGAGTGTATTTTATATAGCATAACAAGGGAACTTGAGGGAAATTTATGAATTTGGATGGAAATTTAGGGAGGGAAAATTCCCACAGGATTGGTAGGACTGAGTGACGTGACCTCCGCCATCTTGGAAAGGTCACGTGACCTCTCTAGACCAATCAGAGGCCAGAAAAGTGAGGATAATATTATTATATTTACCCTACTTGTAATGTCTCACATACTATGCTTTATTATTATAATACATACACCTCCCTCCTCTTAAAAAAAGAAGTTTTCTTCAACTCTTGAAATTGGCCAAAAATTACTGTGAAAATTTTGAAAGAGTGTTGGAGTTTGCTCTGTCTGTACTCATTTCTTTTGCACCAGTTGAACGAGTTTTATTCTAATGTAAATTTTCTGGACACACGGTCAAATTAGACTGTCAGTGGAGAATGGCAAAGCTGTTATGAGCGTCAAAGTTAACAATGATATGTCATGTATTACTTTAAACATATATTCAGAAAAATTTGACTGGTCTCAGCCTTCAGCCAGTTTATTAGTACAACTAGCACAAGAGATGCCTGAACAATTATGACAATTTTGCCGAGTTAACTTAAACGTAATGAATGACTTTTGAAGTTATACTTCTTTGCGCCCGTTAGACACTTTGGGATGGGATGTTGGTCGAGAAACCGCGTCACGCTGAAAAGTAAGAACAAATTTTTAAGAACTATCGATTAATCGATTGTTAATCGAAGAAATTTAATCGAAGAAATTACTGATAATGATAATATAGGTGTATAATATAATAATGAAGTCACGTATAATATATTGAAGATAAATATATTGAATAATATTGAAAAATGTCTTATATTTCATTTATATATCCTGTCTGTTTGTATGCGTGAGTGGGTGTATGAGAATGGCCAAAGAAGTATAACTTCCACCGTGTGGTCCGACGCACACCCAATTTTTTAAAAGAAAAAATTAACTGTCTAATAATACTGTATTATTCTGTAATCTTAAATTAAAACATAATTGTAATATTACGAGCATATGTATCTAAGTCATTAATAATTTTCCCCAGTTAACATTCTGAATGGCATATAATAAAATTCATAAAAGAAACTTTACAAATAATCCCCCCCCCCTCCCGCCAGACCCCAAGTATATCCGGTGTCCGTATTTTACTGTGAAAATGTATGGCAACCCTAGCTTGTCTGTCAACGTGAACGGTGACTTACTCTGTGGCTATTTAGTCAAGCTGATGATACATTATTTCATTTACTTTCTTTTTTATATCTTACTAACCGAAAGCCTTTGCTCCGCTACGGGGTGGATCTTTATGCTTGCTTACCCTTCTCTTCACGGTTCTCTCTAAACCATCATATCAATATTAAACATTAGCTTGCTGCCATTCTCTTATATAAAAAAGTAATAGTTAAAAACCCTACAAGTCTACTTTAGGGTTTAGGGGGATGAATAGTAGTTCAATCATGCCACCAGAGTTAATATAACGTAAACATTTCTCAATCAAGAAAATAGCCAAGCTTTTGTGTCATGTTTATGTTTTTTGTATCAGCTTGGCTACTCATGTAAGACATTAATCATTTGATCATGGGTGTCTACCATTATGGAATAAGCTTAGGCGTAGAGTACCGCGGAGAGTCTGTCTTTTTCACCTTGGTCCACGAAGTTGTTTGTGGCTACAAAATGTCCGCGTTTTTTTAAACTAAATTGTCCATTATTTTCTCACTTTCATATATTAGGTAAAAAATATGCATTTCAGCACATCATTTAAGCTGATAGTTGATGAACAAAAATACCATAGCTTTCTTAAGTCATTGGTAATTGTTCACTCTCATTATCATTGTTCATTGGAACTTTACAATTTGACGTTGTCTATGCGCATTAGACATTAGAGAGCTTCAAGGAGTGTTGGGAAAACAGTTGATTTTATTATTACGATTCTGCCCGTTCTGCGTTTACCTTCTTTAGGTAGTTCTCGTAAGCAATTTAAATGTAATTCAAACTGATTAATTGCTAACCATATATTATTTTTACTATCAGAATAAAAAATAGGTTTCTTAATTTTACAGAATGGTTTGTAATTATAAATGATTTGTAAATAATTATGCACTATATCTGGCTCCTGGCCTAGTTTCACATTTTATTAGTAGCCTACAACATCACATAAGACGTTAAACGCTCTTGCTATAGCCAGATAATTACAAAATTTAATACCGTACAACTTCATTACTATACTATAAATTTATAGTTGACCTCCCGGGGTGACCCTCTGCATGTGAAGCAGAAGTGCTAATCACTGAGCTCGCAAGAAGCCTTACTATCATTCGTTTTTTCAAGTTTCGTTACAGAAAGTCGGTAAAGTGAGTGTTTGTTAGAAACGTGTGAATGTTTGGAATATTCTCTTCCACTCAAGCATGATTAAAAAGAACCTGACAAAATTAAACGTTACACACTATATTTCATAACTAGGGTTTTAAAAAACTGCTGTTAAACTTAGATATTTCACCTTTCATAAACATAAAATATTGAGTAACGGTAGCCCACATAGTCAACTTTATAAACCCCTTGTGGCCAACTTAGGCAGAAACCTGTTATTAACTTAGCTACACACTCGTGATCAACTTGTGTAGCAACTCGTAATCTACTTGGGTAGCCCCCGTGAACAACCTGTGTAGCTCTTCATGATCAACTTGAGTCTTGAGTAATTCTCATGATCAATTTAATAGCTTACTGTATAATCAACTAGGATATGATAACCAGTGTCACACTTCGGCAGTGGTTAACCTACTTGTTTCACCACATCTAAATAATATAATTATGTAGCTAAGGATAGAAGTGTGCACATTCTGGATCCACTTGAACCCTGTGATCACCTTGGATAGCCAACCATCCCACTCAGGTACCTCCGTAATTGTCTTGGATAGTCCCCTGGTGTCAACTTGGGTTGTCTCCCATGATCAAATTGGGTATTTCCCTATGACTAACTGTGGTCATATTAGGTAGTATCCATGATAAGCTTGGGTCTCCCCCTTCATCAATAACTTTGGTAGTAGCCTTGATCAACTGGGTTAGCACTCGTTATTATCTTGGGTAGCAACCATGATCAACTTGGGAAGCAATCGACGATTATACTTAAAGAGGGTTAGGGGCTTATGGCATAGTAACCGATGTTGGAACAAACTACAAATGTACAATTTTATTTTACAGTTATAAAACTGTACACTAAAATAGTTATTTTAAATGTAAAAGTTGTAGAGAATCCTATGTTTTCTCAAACTATGGCTATAGAAAATAAATTTGATCAGCATAGGAAATAAAACGAAAAAAGGCTTTAATCAGTATTTCTTAAGCACCAATTTTTAACTGTTAAGGCCTATCGTAAATAAACTACAATTTCTGGTTCGAATAAGATTTCTGCTTGATTCATTAATTATTGTGGTTAATTTTAAATAATATTACGTTGTTCCTACTCGAAAACATAATATCACGGTTTTAATGCATTAAATAAGGTTTTCATTAAAACGCTTCAATAAATTTTCCATTGCAACCGCGATGTAATAACATCATGGAGATGTACAAGTTATTTTAATTTAACTAGGGTCGAAATGGTTAGATCTACCTTCAGTCCAAATTTCAAAGAATAAATTAAAAAAAATTGTTATTTACAAAAACCCCTAAATCAGGGTTCCCACTAGGATTTCATGATGAGCCTTATTACTTTTCTCAAAATAATCTAAGGGTCACAAGTACGGTACATATACATAAAGTTTTTATGTACACCCATATACATACATTATCGGTAAAGAAACCTAGTCAGTAAACTAAAAATGTTGTATAATAAAACACTATTTAAAATAATTAATTATAAATAACAGACAAATGATCTTACTTGCCTGTACTTAATACATTATTGCAGTAAAAAAAAAAAAAAAAAAAAAAAGTAAATAAATAAATTAAGGCTACAAAAAATAGTGCTAGCGCCTCGAGGGCTACGTAGTGAGTAATAGTTTGAATTTTCTCTCAACCCTGCCCTCTCAACTAAAAGGTTGCGATGCCTTTGCACGCACAACAAACCACAAGCAACAATGTCAAGGACAAGGAATATCGGCGTGGCCACAGACCATGTAAAGAACAGGAAGTACTTCCTGACGAGCGACTCAAGAGAAAGAGAAAGAAATGGGAGAATGAGAGGGGTAATTAGTTTCCTTTACTGCTCTCAGGTTGCGCACTGAACAGTCAAAACTTGAGACAATTTCACCTTCTTTAACTCTATTGACAACAGATAGCACGATTGTCACTCCCATATTCCGTGCCTCAATATTTAGCATTGGATGGAACCATCTTCTATGTATAGTAAAATCAATACCCCAATATCGTACTAACATGTGAGAGAACGATTTTAATAAACAGCTATTTAAATAATCAGTATAAAAACATGTACAATAAGGTAAGTTCAAAAAGATAAATATATGCTACAAGATATATAGAGAAAAACACATAGTAGATGAATTGAACTAGTGATCTATGTCGTACTTAAGTTTTTTTTTCTATTTGAACCAAAACATTATATGTTGATTATTAATGATCAAAACTAATTAAATAAGTTTAATATGATAAGGTAATTAGATGTTCATTTTTTGTTAAGTTCCCTTTTGATTGAAGATAATTTATGTGCACTATGTTCATTCTAGAACAGCGTTCAAGACCTGCATCATATTTTATAGAAAAATAGGACATATTAAAATAATTTATTTGCTATTAAAACTATTATAAGGGCATTTCACGTGTGTTGCATCATTCACATAATAATAATAATCTTTATTGCAGTAGAAAATATTTACATTGTATTGCATGCATCATTAATTCGTCAATAAGTTGTACTCTCATTCATTCAACTCTCAAACTTACATCAATTCAACATTCATTCATAAATTCACTCTTGAGCACTGGTGTCAGTCTTAATGAACGAAATTTAGTTGCCCCAGCGTTGATGTTAGGAACTTATCAACAGAGTAAAATGCTTTACACACCAACAGATGTTTTAATCGAGTTTTAAATTGAGTTGGGCTTTCCAAATTTGTATGTTTGCAGGGAGTGCATTAATTATTTTAACCCCAGCTTGAGAGGAGAGTTGCTCAGAAGCTCTTGTTCTATGAGCTTCAGTACGTAAGCCATCCCTGCCTCTAGTGTCGTAACCATGAACATTCCCGCCTCGTGTTAAATTACAACGAAACCTGCAGAACACAGCCACTTAGAGAATGTGGAGACATAGGAAGGTCAGCAGTCCGCACTCCCTGAACACATCTTGACACGACTCTCTTTGTTTCATTTTTGTTTTTGAAGCCTAAAAATTCTCTCAAACTTAAATTTTGCACAGACTCCTCATAGCATCAGTCCGTATGTGGGTATAATAAACCAAAATAGGCCATCTTTAGTACTTTAAGAGAACAAAAATTTACGAGGTTACGCAATGCATAAATGCTTGAAATAACCTTTGAACAGATATGATCGACATGAGTGTCCCAAGTCAGACTTCTATCAAGGTACATTCCTAAGAACTTAGTAGATCAAACTTCCTCTATAAGAGTGTTATCTCTTATAGAGGAGTTAGTGTTATCTCTTACAGTGTTAGTGTAGGCTGGAGCCCACTTCCTTGTTGTCGAAGGAAAAATTAATATACTTTGTTATTGAGCTGTTTACCTGAAGAAGGTTTTTAGAAAAGAAGTGGATGCAGGAGTTTAATGAACATATCTATTTCTAGATCGCTGTTTGTTTTACTTCTAGTGAAGAGAGTCGTGTCGTCAGCATATTGAACAATATTTCCATTCTGGATCGATGTTGATAAGTCACTAACATAAATCAAGAATATAACTGGGCCAAGGATAGATCCATGGGGAACACCTTGGTTCATAGCGATACTTTGTGATAATGCGTTAGCAATCTGAACATACTGACCTCTATTTGTGAGGTATGACGTAAGCCATTTCAGTGGTAAACTACGAAACCCATATATATTCAACTTTTGCAACAAAGTTACATAATGGACATAGTCAGAAGCTTTGGAGAGATCAAGGAAAACACTAAGGATTCGTTCCCGTCTTTCCAATTCCTCTATAATGTCCTCAACAAGACTGTTAACAGCATCGATAGTTCATTTGTTCTGTTGAAAACAAAATTGGTTTTAACTAATAATTTCAACTTTATTGTGGAAATTAATTAATCTTATAGCTTAAAGTTTCCCAAAAACTTTACTGAATACTGGGAGTATAGAAATTGGACGATAATTGATTGCAATTAGTGGATCGTCCTTTTTGAAAATTGGTGTAATCTTTGCAGTTTTTAGGTTATATGGAAATACGCCTAATTCAAAGGACATATGTACTAATTTTGCTGGTGGTTTCAAAAGGTGCCTGTAGCACTGTTTGAGTAGCCACGTTGATAAGCCATTGACATCACATATGTGCCTTGATTTCAATCCCTGTATATCCCTTACCACCTCCTACTCATCCACACCAGTGAGCACCATAGATGATGGAAAATTTTGGAGTTTCAGATTTGGACGACGGTTAATTTTACTATCATTAAGAATAGCAACAGATGTGACAAATTTGTTATATTCTGTAGGCACTTGCTCAGGGTCTTGTATTTGTTTACCATCAACTTCAATTTTGATTTATTTAGAAAAATTTGTATTTTGCTGTTTAGTTATAGAATTAAAGACATTCTATCCTGTTTTTGAAAAGTGTTAGGTGTTTTTTAATGTATTTTCAATCTCATAAGCTTTTGCAAGCTTTTTTGCAGCTTTTATAACTTTTTGTAAATATTTTTATAATGATTAAAAAACAATTTAAATTCTTAAGCCTCTCTCTAGATATAAGAATACCCTGAGTAATCCATGGAATCTTGTTCCTTTTGCAATTTACTAGTCACTCTAAAGGGACAAGACAGATCAAGATAATACCAAAGCAGTTAATAAATGCATTATAAGCATTATCCACCGAACCTGCCCCCTCAAGGAAAGACCAGGATTCGTTTTTGAGGTTACTATTTAGAAGATTAATATTTCTTGGATGTATATCTCTTATTATTTTTTTACTTGAAGGCTCTGTCTTCGGGGTATCTCCTACAAAAGTACCTTTTTGTGCGAAGTGGTCGGAGATGGCAGTATCCAACACTCAGACTGAAGCGGAATTTATGTTGGTAATGACGTTGTCAATGGCTGTGCTCGATGTAGCAGTTATACGCGTTGGTGAGTTCACAGACCACATCAAACCGAAGGAATAAAAAAAGTCTCAGTAAAAGTCTTAAAAAGTAACTTAAATATGTGTAGCGATCTCCTTAAAACACACGTCGTGTAACGATTACTTACTTCAAATAAAACAAATTCTACTAACATAATTACAAAAGGTAATTTAACGTTTGGTTTACTATGGCACATTCACCTGGTGGTGAAAAACTTCAAAAGTTTAATGATTTAAAATGTTTATTAACTATTGCAACCGTACATAATCAGATACCACTACGTTAAATTGACAACACCTAAACATACATTACGTACTTAATATTGTTTCTGTATCTACAAATTAATATTATTACTCTCAAACTTTGTCTGTAATGAATAAATACATATAACAAAAAAGTAAACCGTATGTATGACATTGCTGCCCTTCGTTAACTGTACATAGCTCATACATAGTCATATATACGTCATCAAACTACTTGGCCCACACAAGGACACTCAGGATTGTTCAATATCAACTGTAAAGTTATTTACTAACATTTTAAGCGTCCATTAATAGTTCAGTTTCACAAAGAAATTAATTTTCTATAAATTAGTAAAGTTTTATAATTAACTGTAACTGAGGAATGGTTTTAATTTGCTTTAGGTTAAAAACTATAATCATTTTTAGAAAATACTTTTATCAATTATTTTTTAACAGATTTTATAAATTAGCCTGATTATACTCATTTACCTATTATTTCGTCTTAAGTACTATATTATTTCAAAAGACTATAAATGCTGTAGAATAACTTCATTTAATACTTGGGTTTAAGTTTAAGTATTAAGTGTTAAATTAATTTCATTTACAAACCTCTTATAAGGTTAAAATATATAAATGTTTAAAACTAAAACTAGAAAGGTGTCAAAACATAACATTGTCATCTATTTTGTAAAGTTTATAAGGTAAACAGACATAACCTGTAATAAAGGTGCCAACAAAATAGGATAAACAATAATAAATTATATATACATATAACGATATAAACGATTCGTAACTGTGTTAAATAGTTATTGAACCATTAGCACTACTTACTTGTGTCAAGATAGTTAGAATGTCAACAATGTCTTTGACTGACTTAGTTTTGAGGCAATCCGTGAGACCATTGGAATCACGAGGGCAAGACGATAGATTTGCAACGACATCTGCCACCCATTTGATTCCTTTTGGAGGAAGGAATGTGTAGGTTTCCAAGGCAGAACCACTTTCAGCTATACCGGCTCGGAACAGCCCTTACAACAGTTGCAATTTATCAAGAAAAATTAATTTATGGATCATAAAATAAAAATACTCTTGCATTAAGTAAAATGTGCATGGTATATAAGTAAAATGTGTTTATAAATAAATAACTTGTAAATGCAGTATACCATAAATTCGTCTGTGATATCAGACTGACCCACCTAATTACTGGAAAATCACTAAAAATTGTCGTTATTTTGAGAGGTTAACTTTGACAATAGCAACAAACCGACAGCCCATTGGTTGCAGTTGCGCGCCTTTGCTGCTATCTATTTGTAATTGGTTTTAAGTAAATGCTTGGGCGACTGTTTTGCGTACTATGAGCTTAGCTATTAGTCACTTCAGCGTATGCTGGAGAGAGAAACAAAGAGGGAGACCAATGGCGCTAAATGTGAAAGCCAAGTGTGTAATTTCCACGAACAGGAAAACCAGCTTCATGGGACCCATTTTAGGGGTCATTTTTCTTGTTTATGAGAAACCAACAACCAATATTTTGAAGGTTTCCCGAGAAGGACTATTTTAATGGTTATAACAATTTTGATTCTCAAACAGAAGTAATTCAAATAATAGTTTACTTTTATTCATTTGTTCTCACGATCACTCTGTGAGCCACCTGACACTATCCCAACCGTAATATCCTGGAATTCGAAAGATTGTTGTTTATTATTGTTGATTTTCCAAATGCTTGTTGATTTGTTGGGAGTGAAGTCTGTCTAATATAATATAAGTCTAATATAATTAGACTAATATCGTCTCTCAAGATAACGCATCCTTATAACTCCTTCTTATCGAACCACAAATTGATTACATTTTCTATCATTTTAAATAACGGTGATATATTCAGGCATGAGTGTGAAAATAAATGCAAAATATGTAAATCACCAAAATAAGGATTACTAAATAGTCATAAACAAGTACAATAATGTTCTTAATATGTGTATTATGTATTAAAATTATCTACCTAGAGAGATAAAAGTTGTTGTAACATAATATTCGGAAGAAAGCAATAAACATTTTCTAATGGATTCCTTCACATCAAAGAAAATGAAATACCTGACAAACTAGCTAAACAAGGAGCAACAAAAAATCCACCCCATCAAAACAATACACCATCCTTTCTATCAAGCAAGAAACAAATTTAAATATTTTATAAAAAATAACTTCCAAATTACTTAAAAAAATAGATATAAAAAACAAATCATGGAAAGATTTAAATGATATTCCAGATTTCCCAAGAAAAATGCTGTTGCTGCTTTTCGTCTGAAAACAGGACTGGCTACCTTTGAAAGTATCTTCATCGTTTCGGAATATATGAAAATCCAAATTGTATTTTATGTAATTCATCTGATCTTATGGAACAAAGGCCACATTATGAACCATTCAAAGTATAAAAATATTATATTGTAGATATTGGGAAGCCAGGTCACTAATGAGTTAATGACGTTTACTTTGCTTTAAAAAAAAAGAAAAAAAATTCCAAAAGTGAGTAGAAAGCAAGATATAATTAGAAACGTTTGACGATATAGTAAGGGAGATAAGTGTTGTTTTTATGTGATCATCATTTGAGATTGTTATTGATACTATAATAATAGCTTTATTGTTTTTTTTAATATCACTTTGTTGTTACTTTTATACAATTCTGTCTTATATTTGTTATTACTACTTTTTGTTGTCATTTTTGTTGTTTAGTCAGTGCTATATTATTTTTTATTATTACTGCGCATTTTGGCTGTTTTATTGGTTTGTTGTTCTTCCATTGTTGTAATTATCGTCAGTTTAAGGCCTGTTCTTTGTATAATCTAGCTGTAAGGTCTAACTGCCATCTAATTGTAGTTAAGTCTACGTTCGTGTAGTGATGTATCAGTGTATAAATAATAATATCAGCGTATAAAACATTGTTCCTTAACATGTTATGGTATTATTATTTATGAACAAAACAATGTTTTAAAATACCTTCATGGGCCATAAATATCATCAACAGATGTACGGTGGATGCTCCCGAACTGGCTCCACCAATTGTGACTTTTGTGGGGTCACCTCCAAACCTCCAGATATTGTCTCTAACCCATCTTAGGCCACAACGTATATCCTTTAGACCCATATTCCCAGGAATTACTTCATCTCCAGTAGAGAAGAGTCCTGTGCAAAAGATAAATAGTAACATTTAGTAGAAAGTAAAACCATATGTTAAAACATATTATACCTTAGATACTTTGCCATTTTGTAACTACATTTTGTACTATTGAGATACTTTGCCGTACAAAAACTTGATAGTTCGAGCATTTGTGTGGTATATCATTTTGTGTGGTACATCTTCTTCAAGATGCTACGTCAAACACTGGATGTTTCATCTTAGCTTCTGGTTCATGAACATCGGATAGTATTTGATCGATTAACAAATACTGCACCAAATATTTTCTAAACGCTAAAACATCCTTCAGAGACAAAATAAACTTGTAAACTGCATTCGTGATTACCAACGACGTATTCGTTAACAGCTTAAATATAACTTAACGATACCATTTTAGTCCTCACCTTACGGTTAAACCATTTGATGCGAGCTGGACTGATACATTTTAGTCCTCGCCTTACAGTTAAACCATTTGATGCGAGCTGGACTGATACATTTTAGTCCTCGCCTTACAGTTAAACCATTTGATGCGAGCTGGTCTGATACATTTTAGACCTCGCCTTACAGTTAGAACATTTGATGCTAGCTGGACTTATACATTTTAGTCCTCGCCTTACAGTTAAACCATTTGATGCGAGCTGGACTGATACATTTTAGTCCTCGCCTTACAGTTAAACCATTTGATGCGAGCTGGTCTGATACATTTTAGTCCTCGCCTTACAGTTAAACCATTTGATGCGAGCTGGACTGATACATTTTAGTCCTCGCCTTACAGTTAAACCATTTGATGCGAGCTGGTCTGATACATTTTAGTCCTCGCCTTACGGTTAAACCATTTGATGCGAGCTGGACTGATACATTTTAGTCCTCGCCTTACAGTTAAACCATTTGATGCTAGCTGGTCTGATATATTTTAGTTCTCGCCTTACAGTTAAACCATTTGATGCGAGCTGGTCTGATACATTTTAGTCCTCGCCTTACAGTTAAACCATTTGATGCGAGCTGGTCTGATACATTTTAGTCAGACAACCTGTATCAGACAATTATGATTTGGCTAACGTTTTCTGCCGAACAATATCTAAAGGGGGTGGCGTGGCAACATATGTATAATCAAATCTCAAATTTGAATCTTTTGAAATTGATTACAGTTCCGAACTAGATTTTGAAGTTGAGGGTGTGAATATTTATTCAGCAACTTTGAAACGAATATGTGTTATCAGTGTCAATAGATCCCCAAGGGGATGCTGTAGCACCTTTTTTTGACAAGTTAAAAAACCTCCTCCAATCTCTGCATTCACGCTCAACAAAATACATTATTATAGGGGATTCCAATATTAACGTTTTAGACTACGCCGACCCCCTAAACTAGCGGTTCTACTACACTACATTCTTTCGGTTTGGAGTGGTCTGTAAACTCATCAACACGAGTAACTGCTACATCGAGAACAGCTATTGACAACGTCATCACCAACATACAGTCCGCTTCAGTCATAGTGTTGGATACTGCCATCTCCGACCACTTCGTGCAGGAGGTAATCAGTGACGGAGACTCCCCAAAAATAGAACCTCCGATTAAAAAATTAGTTAGAGACACGCGCCCAAGAAATATTGAACTTTTAAATAGAAATCTAGAAAGTGAGTCCTGGTCATTCCTTGAGGGAGTAGACTCGGTCGATGACTCTTACAATTCATTTTTAACTGCTTTAACTACTATCTTGACCTGTCCCGTCCTTTTAGATCGACAGGTAAAATATATAAAAGAGAGAGAATCAATTGGATTACGAAGGGTATTTTAAAATCTAGAGAGAAACTCAAGTTTTACTACTCTATTTTTAGAACTACAAAAATGAAGAATTTAAAGTATTCTTCCTGCCTTCTTCACTCTTTTTCGGCCGTTACACTACTATGTTTGCTGGCTAAGTAATTCTAGTTTTCGGCTCTAGAGTCCCGGAGAGGAAGCGGATCTTCAACTACATTGCCTGTCTAGATGTCACCTGGGGACGCATTGAAGAACCTTCCGGTTTGGCCGATCGCTAAGACTTCTTTGCGTCCAATAGAGAGTAACCACCTACATCACTTTTCCTCTCTGCGACACTGTCTATGTTAATCTAGACAGAATATTTCTACATGAAGGTAACTTCCACCCATTTATTCTTCCCCCCTCTCGGCAAATGTTTTTTCAGAACTTTCTGAAGATGTGTGGAGATTGTTTTTGAAAGGTTGTTTGGGGGGCCCTGGGAATTTAAATTTTGTGAGGAGGAGGGGCTAGTGATGAGAGGATAATTCTAATTTCTATTGATTTTATTTTAATTTAGTTATTTTGATATTTTATCCTTACCTGTGTTTTGTTGGCTCAGAATTTCTTATAACGTGGTTCCTTTTCCTCTCCCATTAGGAGCCGTCCAGAATTTGGTGGAATTATTAACGCAAAATGGGTTTTTTAATTATTTTGTAGCTTGTCCTAATAGGCTAATCTCGGTATTTTAGTTCCAGAGTTCATTTAGTGTAAGCTGACTTTTAAATTTAAATTGTCGTTTTCTAATTTTGTGGTTATGTATTTATTTACTAGTTGTTTAATATTTATTAAATTTATTATGTTGTTATTTAATTTTTTTATTGTTATATATTTTATAGTTTTAAAATACCATTGGCTGGGCCTATTAATATTAACTGTCAGAAACAGTAAACAGCCTACCTTGTCAGTAAATTTGTCTTTATTTTCGTGCTATTTGAGTTGGAATATTCCAATGTCATTTGTTTTTAGTTTTTATAATTTCATATATTTTAAATAAAGTATATTTTAGCCTTAACTTGTTTTTTGTCTTTCACCTCCAGGGACTGGTGTCTTTCACACCCACCCTCGGGAAGGGCTTTGTAGTAATTATTTTACGAAGGTAGGTTGCAGTTACTACACCACTTAGGGCTAACACAGTAATCTTACGTGACTTCCACTACGTAAAGCATTAATGTCAAGAGACTAACACTATGAAAGAACCAATGCAAATAAATTAGCACTACGTAATGCACTAAAGTCATGCAGCCAACAACACGTAATGCAAAAGTCACGTGATTTACTTCGTAACACTCATGCCAAGTGACTGACACTACATAATGCACAAATGTAATTTTGCTAACACCACAACATAAACTATGTTGTTTTAAATACGTTGATTATTATTTTAAAAAAATGATCATAGTTAGGGATTTAAACATGCTCACCTCCCGACCATAGCAGACAAGCTCAATCAGTCATTGGAAATAATTTTCATTACTGCCTTTACTGTTTATTGTTGAAGCATTTCTAGTTATTTATATGAATAGCATACATTTAATTATAATTTAATGCCATAAAATAATAAATAAAATAGCTGGAATGTTATTACATTGTTATTTGTAATTAAACATGTCTTTACTAAACTTTCATAACAGTAAAAAATACAAATCGAAATTCATCATCAGTAATATTACACTCAAATACGCAACTTTCAGATAAAATGTGTGTTAATTAACTATAAAAACATATATTAACTTACTTGTTGAATAGAATGCTTGTCTTACCAAATAAACCAACGCGATACTGGACGGTGACCAGCACAATATTTTCATCAAGAAGGTAGTCTGGCCGGTAGTCATTCAGATCTCCCTTGAAGTATTCTCCACCGTAGATATAAAAATACACTGACAAGGGTTGATCTGTGACAGACTAAATATGTGATATTATTTGTGACTTTTAGGTTATATTTTTCAAGAGAAAACATTAAAAACACAAATAATATAATAAAAATTCACGCATTTTATCCTATGTATTTCATTATGCCTAACTTAGAATGAATTAGTATTGAAGGAAACATATCGCAGCTGCACTGCAATGTAGAAAAATATATCAGAACATGTATAAATTGATAATAATGTGACCTGGGAGGGAGGGAGGTAGGGTGGGAGGGAGGGAGGGAGGGTGGGAGGGAGGGAGGGAGGGAGGGTGGGAGGAGGGAGGGAGGGAGAAAGAGAGGGAGGGAGAGGGGGGGTTATGTGATAGCCACACAATTTGTAATTTCTTTAGTTTTGATGATCTTACAGTTCTTGGGGCCACGGGGTCGTGTCTGCTGCATCCGAAAACAGCTTGGAGATCTTCACTTAATTGTAATGTCATTACAAATCTATAAATTAGTTCACAATCTAGGGCTACTGTTTTAATAAATAAAGTAATAATTTATTCAATCCTTTATTCATTTTTCTATTATAAAACACTACCAGTTTCGGCTTTTATACCATCTTCAGAGTGTACAAATATAACCTATAATAAATGAAAATTAAACCAATCAAAATAAAACAGATGTAAATAACATATGATTAATTTATTTTTTATTAATCATATGTTATTTTTACACTCTGAATATGGGCTAAGAGCCGAAAATGGTCGTGTTTTATAATATCAAATCAAATCAAGTTTATTTTGCCAAGACATTATAAAATGTATAGCAATCGTCAAAATGAAATTAAATATTCAAATTAATACATTCATACCACATCGAAACCTCAATCAAACATACATCATTTTCAGTCACACATTCATTCATACCTAATTCCCACTTCCGGCGCCGGTTGTCAGTCATCTGATTATGTGGTCTCCCAGTTGCATGCCATATACTCGCCAGCACTATAAAATGCATGAGACGCTAAAAAGCGTTTAAGACGAGTTTTTAACGCCTTGGGCGTTGGTGCATTTTTAATTGAGTCCGGTAATTTGTTGACAAAACGAACACCCGTGTGTGAGGGCAAGCGTTCGTAGACTACCGTCCTGTGGCTTCCAGTTCGGTAGTCATCTCTGTGTCTGGTTTCGTGCGCGTGTATATCCCGCCCACTTACCATGGCACTTTTACTTATGCAAAACATTGTTGTTTCCAATATGTAAAGGCATGGCAGTGTCAATAGTTTCAGGTTTTTGAAAGCTTCTCTACAAGATTCTCTGAACTTTAACTGTGCAATTATACGAATCGCTTGTTTTTGCAATCTAAACGCTCTGCTGAACTGATTATTTGTTGAAGCTCCCCACAGCACTACACCGTAGGTGAGATGAGGGTAGATCAAGCCGTAATACGCCATCATCAGAACCTGAGTTGGGCAGAATTTGGCTAAAGTTCTCAAGACATAAATGTCTGAGGACAATTTTGAGCAAACATGGTCGATGTGATAATTCCAGATCAACCCTCGATCCAGGTGTATTCCGAGGAATTTTGAACTAGCAGCCTCATTTAGTAGGATATCCCCCAACCAAACGGTTGGCCTTTCAATGATATTTTGTGGTCGCAACGAAAAAGTTAATACATTACATTTGGAGGGATTTACTTTGAGATTGAGACTATTGAAATGCTGAACGCAATTGTTTAAATCAACAAAGGATTGTTGTTCTAGGAGTGGTTTTACTTTGTTGTTGAACAAGAGGGTCGTGTCATCCGCATACTGTATGAGTCCTCCATGCAGTAGTGCTGACCCTATGTCGTTGACATAGATAAGAAAAAGAATTGGGCTGAGTATTGAACCCTGAGGGACTCCATATCTCAGCTCAATTGGTTCAGAGAATTTATTTGAAATTTGGACGACTTGGGATCGGCTGTACATAAAAGAGTGAAGCCACTTGAGCGGCATGCCTCTAATGCCGTAAAATTCAAGTTTGTCAAGCAGCGTAGCGTGGTCAACACAGTCGAATGCTTTGGACAAGTCGAGAAATACACTATAAAATATAAAAATGAATAAAGGGTCCTTTATTGAAATTATTACTTTATTTGTAATTAAAAATATATGAAGAAAGGGAGGTTTGAGGGAAATATAGCTAGGAAATTCTCACAACGTTTGATGTACTGTTATTGAACAAAATATACCACGAAGACCCCATCTTGTGACATCTCAGGTCACATGGTCGTGGATAATGAAAGGCGATGGGGAAGTCACGTGACTGATCTTGACCCATCACAGGCCGTTTCTATACTACCGCTTTCTTCTTGATTTAACTTGATTTAAATGTAAGGAAATAAATGCCAGGCTAAATATAGCGTGTTAAATTGCTAAAAAAGTAAACGATTTATTTTTAAATTTTATATCACATACATGTATATATTATAAGTGTAATTTAGAATGGATAAACTTATTTGTTCCATTATGTTCAGGTGATCATAAACATCTATGTAAATAAAACGTGAATAAAAAGATAATGTAAAAAAATGCAAACTGTTAGAGTGAAGACATTGAGATAAAGGCAGTCTTCTGAGTCTGGTGAGGTACGTTCGGGTTGAGGGCAAGTTTGAGGCATGGTTTGAGCAATAACATCTCCCAGTATTAGGTCTTCAGGCTGGGGTGGCTGTAACAATGAACAAAATCAGCAACAAGGGCATAAAACAGCTTAATGGAAGTAAATGTTAATGTGTTCGAGAAAGTATAGGATATAAACTGACATTGTTATATAAAATATACCGAAAGAAAGATTAAATGTAGAATACAAATCATAATTCATTCATTTTATAATGAATTTGCACCTTTATTTTGTTTTGAACAGAAGTGGCAATATATTTAACAAATTTCTCATAAGAAACAATTTTTAAAGCACCAGTTTGGAGGGTATAAAGACTTCGGATAGTTTTTACAGGCATGAGTCATGGGGGATAATCGTTGGCCCTTATTTGTCATACAGCGTTTGAAATATAATATTAAAGTTACCAGATTTGACCGACAACCATTACAATAAGTTCAATGAATATCGGATGATTCGTAGTTTTGGAAAAATTGTAATAAACAAGTACCCTCCCCCCATACAATTATTGTATTATGACTAGGAGAGTATTATTGTAATAGGACATCCGTAATCATGTTCTAAAAAAGAATCGTTTACATACTATAAAGCGTGGGCCCACGGCCAGTGATTGATGAACATAGGCGAGGAGGGAACAGGGGATTCATCAATGAAAACATTGGTCTACACAAACTGTTGTCTTAAAGAAGGGTTGTATATCTATTACTGATTCAGTTGATGTTTAATATTGTAATATTTGTTAGCAAT
This sequence comes from Stictocephala bisonia, assembly GCA_035578905.1. Classification (NCBI taxonomy): domain Eukaryota; kingdom Metazoa; phylum Arthropoda; class Insecta; order Hemiptera; family Membracidae; genus Stictocephala; species Stictocephala bisonia. Next base: position 17,651 of record JAQJVL010003646.1, on the reverse strand, counting down.
ATGGTTAGTAGCAACTCCGTAACGCCGTCAGACTAGTTGTTCAGTCAATACAAGTGTGAGTCTAAGACTAGTTGTTTAATCAATACATGTGTGAGTCTGAGACTAGTTGTTCAATCAGTACGTATGTGAGTCTGAGACTAGTTGTTCAATCAGTACGTATGTGAGTCTAAGACTAGTTGTTCAGTCAATACATGTGTGAGTCTGAGACTAGTTGTTCAATCATTACGTATGTGAGTCTTGATACTAGTTGTTCAATCAGTACGTATGTGAGTCTGAGACTAGTTGTTCAGTCAATACATGTGTGAGTCTGTGACTAGTTGTTCAATCAGTACGTATGTGAGTCTGAGACTAGTTGTTCAATCAGTACGTTTGTGAGTCTGATACTAGTTGTTCAATCAGTACGTATGTGAGTCTGATAATAGTTGTTCAATCAGTACGTATGTGAGTCTGAGACTAGTTGATCAGTCAATACATGTGTGAGTCTGGGACTAGTTGTTCAATCAGTACGTATGTGAGTCTGAGACTAGTTCTTCAGTCAATACATGTGTGAGTCTGAGACTAGTTGTTCAATCAGTACGTATGTGAGTCTGAGACTAGTTGTTCAATCAGTACGTATGTGAGTCTGAGACTAGTTGTTCAATCAGTACGTATGTGAGTCTGGGACTAGTTGTTCAATCAGTATGTATGTGAGTCTGATACTAGTTGTTCAATCAGTACGAATGTGAGTCTGAAACTAGTTGTTCAGTCAATACATGTGTGAGTCTGATACTAGTTGTTCAATCAGTACGTATGTGAGTCTGGGACTAGTTGTTCAATCAGTACGTATGTGAGTCTAATACCAGTTGTTCAATCAGTACGTATGTGAGTCTGAGACTAGTTGTTCAGTCAATACATGTCTGAGTCTGATACTAGTTGTTCAATCGGTACGTATGTGGGTCTGAGACTAGTTGTTCAGTCAATAGATGTGTGAGTCTGATACTAGTTGTTCAATCAGTACGTTTGTGAGTCTGAGATTAGTTGTTTAGTCAATACATGTGTGAGTCTGAGACTAGTTGTTCAATCAGTACGTATGTGAGTCAGAGACTAGTTTTTCAGTCAATACATGTGTGAGTCTGAGACTAGTTGTTCAATCAGTACGTATGTGAGTCTGGGACTAGTTGTTCAATCAGTACGTATGTGAGTCTGAGACTAGTTGTTCAATCAGTACGTATGTGAGTCTGAGATTAGTTGTTTAGTCAATACATGTGTGAGTGTGAGACTAGTTGTTCAATCAGTACGTATGTGAGTCTGATTTTAGTTGTTCAATCAGTACGTATGTGAGTCTGGGACTAGTTGTTCAATCAGTACGTATATGAGTCTGATACTAGTTGTTCAATCAGTATGTATGTGAGTCTGAGACTAGTTGTTCAATCAGTACGTATGTGAGCCTGAGACTAGTTTTTCAGTCAATACATGTGTGGGCCTGAGACTAGTTGTTCAATCAGTACGTATGTGAATCTGATTTTAGTTGTTCAATCAGTACGTATGTTAGGTAATAAGATGATTTTACATAGTTGATATATTCTGTAGTTATAAGATTTGATTTTTGGTATTTCCCATGTTCACCAAAGCCAAGAGAGAGAGAGAGGGTTATCTGCCCTTAGAATAAACATCACGCCACCCCAAATTCGAGCTCTCATTGGTGCTCAGGAATAAACTCACCTCAGGCGATGGTTTCGCGCTCCACAACACCACACTCACGCTTAGTCTCTCAACGTGTAAGGTCGCGGGTCTCATTTCCAACTCAACAATTAGTGATTGTGTGCCTCTTTAAATTCTAACTCTACCTCTTGTAACTCTCTCTAACTCTGTGCTGCTCATCCAGACCTTCAAGAACCTCGTTTGTGCGGTACGTGGTCGGTCTTCTGGACTTTCGAAACGCTCGTACTTCCCCGACTACTCTTCAGTGCTCTAGAACTGTGACAAAGGAAGGTGAACTGGATTACCAAAAGTGTCTCCAACTACTCCTGTTGGATACGTGGTCAACCAATCTCTGTGGTGAGTCAATTCTCTCTAATTAATTATTTACGTCCTTAGTGTATTCCCCCGTCTCCTCCGGAAGAGCAGTGGTCCTCCGTGTTCATTAACAGAAACATTAACATTCTCTACCCGACAACGTATGTGAGTCTGGGACTAATTGTTCAATCAGTACGTATGTGAGTCTGAGACTAGTTGTTCAATCAGTACGTATGTGAGTCTGAGATTAGTTGTTTAGTCAATACATGTGTGAGTCTGAGACTAGTTGTTCAATCAGTACGTATGTGAGTCTGATTTTAATTGTTCAATCAGTACGTATGCGAGTCTTATACTAGTTGTTCAATCAGTACGTATGTGAGTCTGAGACTAGTTGTTCAATCAGTACGTATGTGAGTCTGATACTAGTTGTTCAATCAGTACGTATATGAGTCTGAGACTAGTTGTTCAGTCAATACATGTGTGAGTCTGAGACTAGTTGTTCAATCAGTACGTATGTGAGTCTGAGACTAGTTGTTCAATCAGTACATATGTGAGTCTGAGACTAGTTGTTCAGTCAATACATATGTGAGTCTGAGACTAGTTGTTCAATAAGTACGTATGTGAGTCTGAGACTAGTTGTTCAATCAGTACGTATGTGAGTCTGATACTAGTTGTTCAGTCAATACATGTGTGAGTCTGAGATTAATTGTTCAATCAGTACGTATGTGGGACTAGTTGTTCAGTCAGTACGTCAGTATGTGAGTCTCAGACTAGTTGTTCAGTGAGTATGTTAGTCTGGAACATCCCAACTACGTGTTTTTACCTAAGGTACATGGAATGCTGTTAATCTTCTCGGTTACTCTTTGTGAATTTAGCTACTCTACAAGGGGCATCTGGATCTACAATCCTTCATTGTAGCAAGCTCATAGGTTAAAGTTTTGTTAATAAGAACGCCAGCACATAACTGTTAAACGTCACTCTCTATTTTCATCTAACCTCCTAAGAGGGTGGAGTAATATTATGTTCACTAAAACTATATTTAATCACCCTCCAAGTGCATTCGGCGTTTATGACTTAATAAACATGGTGGTGGCATGAAAAATGTGAAAATTGATCACAAGTGTTACATTAAAGAGGTCTAAATATTTTCCTCTGATTCCAGAACAATATTCTACACAATAACTAAAGACATTGCTGGTAGTGGCTTGATCAGGACTAACGGTATTATTTGACAAGGAATACGTGAGAGGACCAACGTAACAAATAAGCTGAGCCCTTACCCTCCTCCTCTTCCGTTCATATTTACTAAGCGTCAATAAATTGTACTTAAATCTAGAATAAATTAAACTAAAAGGAAGAATAGGGTGTTTAAAAAATATGCTATTATTTTCAAACTATAATGTCAGTATTATAATTTAAACTAGACTTAATATGAAAAGGAGGCAGGGTTTGTAATCCAAATTTTTGTGCGGAATTCAGAAAATATTATTGAACAAATACTTCTAGTCGGCCAAAAACCTTCATAAACCAGCTTATCATATTATTTACGTTAACTGAAAACACATGAAAAATACGTTTAAGATAATGTAAAAGCTCTTTTGCTGTTAGTATGAACAAAGATGTTCCAGAAACTAAAATGATTGAAGAAGAGATCATAGTACCTACAGATCCTACATTGAAAGAAATATGAGTATGTTGTTTGGTTGTCTATAAGTTCTTGAATGGAAATTTTGAAATAGTATAGATTATGTAATAAATAATGTCCCTTAACTCGCCTGAATTAGGATAATGTAGGATAATATTTCACATTATTTTTGTTAGCATATAATAATTACTGATAACTAATTTATTCATTTTATTTTAATCAAATTTATGTTATTATGTATAATTGATTGTGTTTTAAACGAAATTCAATACTGTAAGTTAAATAATCACTGTATAGTTATTATAAAACATAGTAAATAAAAATTCTCATGCATTTTAAGTTAACCATTACATATTAACATGCGAGAGCTTTTTAAAATCCATTTAGTGTTTCCTGGACCAAATCTCCCTATCCATATTTTAACGACCCCTCTCCCCCTCACCACATCAAGTCCTGTTATTTTAAAGCGTCATTTTACAAAAACATTTATATTTATAGCCATATGCAAAGCCCACTCTTTAAAATTACTTAGTGTCATTATAATTCTCGTTTCTTCCTGTAAACAATTATATGCAACATGTGTTCTTTAAAATTAGTTTAACTGGTTAAACTACCGTTGAAACGAAACTATGTTGTGTACGGCTGTGTTAATCGTATGTGAAAATTTCGATTTTCAACCCCTAAAAGTAACCTTATTTATTAGAAATGCGAGAATGTTTGAACTTTTCAAGCGTAAAGACAGTTAGACCTACCTTCAGTTTAAATTTCATAATTTTAAAACACTCCGAAATGGGTAAACATTTATGTCAAAGAGTCAGTCAGTATATGAGTAGGTGAGTGATCCCAATCAAGTTTCATATATTAGTGACTAGGGAACACTCCTGCACACTTTGCGTGCCAACCCCATCGTGACTCACCACGCTCGTGAGGTAAGCTTGGTCTGCGGCCTCATCTGGGAACTATAGCTTTAGCACCCTTGTAGAACTCGGCCTGCGGCCACGTGGGGAATATAGAACGTCGTCAATATCAATAAACAAAACATATTGGTGACACTTTTACTAAACTACGATACAGTACTTTCAAAACAACCGAGTCAGGAACTAATTATTCATGGAAAACGATAGATGTTTACAGAGGTCAAGTTGTTTAAGGATCGATGCCACAGTTACTGACAGATGGACATATCAATGACGTCACTGCCGATTGGGGAACTGGCACCATAGGATTGATTAGCGACTACTAAATTGACACTTCAAGAATAAATAAATAAGGTCTTTATTTTGAGCGGTTTTCAACAAACAATGCTGATTTACAAAACAACTCACTTTATATTACAATTATTAAAAAAAACTAAAAGCTAATTTTAATTATTCATAATTAAAACATAACGTTATGTATCAGTACATGGCACCTCCGAAACATGGTCAAACCTTCTTAGTTTACCGGACACACACCTGACACACATATTTTGCACTCTCAGTAATTTGTCTAAATCTCCTTTAGACACAATATTGCCATACACAGGGAGGCAGTAATCGATCACAGAGAGCACAAGAGCCTGGACAAGGCGGATCTCGGTCTCTTTAAGAAACAAGTACCTATGTGTGTATAACATTCTTAGTCGACTAAGGACCCGCTGACATACAGCACTTACATGACCAGAGATATTGAGGCCATCATCGAACATGAAGCCTAAGAGCTTTGAGAATTCACACTCGTTAAGTCTGATACCACCAAGCAACACCGCACCGACAAACTCCGAACTCACATTGGAAGGAATCAACAATACACAAATACACAACACTTTTCCTTGTTCAATTTAATCCCATTCCTCTTAGAACAATCATGGACAATGCTGAATTAAGAATTCAAAATGGATACAGCAGTGTCAGCTCCTCCGGCATCATATGAAACACAAAGTTGAGCATCATTGGCGTATGAATACAAGCGACTAATTTGTAAGCCTGATCCCATAGTGGCGGCAAACAGAGTGAATAGGATAGGCCCAAGGCAATTACCCTGTGGAACACCAGCAACCCTACTTAAAGATGAAGAGAAATCCACCCCAATTTTAATCTTTTATCTCCTATTTACCAAATAGGAATGAAACCAAGAAACCACTTCCGGTCGAAAACCATAAACAAACAAACTGAGTCAGGAGCTAGTTACTCCCAGGGAATTATCGTCGTCTACAGAGGGCAAGTGTGTCAGGACCGAGGCCATAGTTACTGACAGATGGAAAGTTGAGACCACACTTGTCTCAACCAAGCCATATGTGAGATATAGTTACGAGTCGGGAGGAGGTGGTGAACATTTCAATAGACAAAATTAACAGAGTAAGTGGATTGAGATTAATTTTCACCTCGCTCTCTTAGAAGGGCAGACAAAAAACAAACTGTGACCAAAAACTAAGAACAGCAAATAACAAAACGTACATAGTGATTTTCCTGGGAAGAAAGTAAAAACTATGGAGAATGGCTGACCCTTTTTTTACCGCTGCTCTTTGGAGGGCATCAGAAAACTGTTGTTAATGCTCTCGTACTTGAGATGAAAACTTGTAGATGGGATGTCCTAGATCCCACAAATATAACCTAATCATGTAACTCACTATTGTTTCACAGACATCTTGTCGATGCTGACTTAAAAAAGTTAGAAACATTTAAGGCCACTATATTATTGTTGGATATGAATCAAGTGAGTTCCTTTAAAATCTAAAAAATTTAACTGCAAAAAAATTAAACAAATTGACAATTACATGTTGGTTTACCATGTTACTTGCATACTTAAAAATATTGAACATTTGGCCTAGTTAAAAAAATAACTGTTACAGTGAAATTTTACAAAAAATAAGCATTTTACTATCTTGAGAAACACTAGCACAATCGAGAAAATAAGCAGTAAATTTGTATGAGGAATATATTTAAATCATCATGTGTGTACACAGAGAAAGTGTGAAATTAAAAGCTACTCCAGAAGGACAACGTAGGAAAACGTTTCCTTTCTTATAGGGATAATGTTTTAAATATTGTGTTTAATTATTGAATATTCATATAAACATTCTTGATACGCTAAAGTGTAAATGTACTGTCAGATATTTAATTATTGAATATTCATATAAACATTCTTGATACGCTAAAGTGTAAATGTACTGTCAGATATTTAATTATTGAATATTCATATAAACATTCTTGATACGCTAAAGTGTAAATGTACTGTCAGATATTTAATTATTGAATATTCATATAAACATTCTTGATACGCTAAAGTGTAAATGTACTGTCAGATATTTAATTATTGAATATTCATATAAACATTCTTGATACGCTAAAGTGTAAATGGACTGTCAGATATTTAATTATTGAATATTCATATAAACATTCTTGATACGCTTAAGTGTAAATGTACTGTCAGATATTTAATTATTGAATATTCATATAAACATTCTTGATACGCTAAAGTGTAAATGTACTGTCAGATATTTAATTATTGAATATTCATATAAACATTCTTGATACGCTAAAGTGTAAATGTACTGTCAGATATTTAATTATTGAATATTCATATAAACATTCTTGATACGCTAAAGTGTAAATGTACTGTCAGATATTTAATTATTGAGTATTCATATAAACATTCTTGATACGCTAAAGTGTAAATTTACTGTCAGATATTTAATTTTAGTATTGTGCCTCTTTTCATCTTCTTGAGTAAAGCTGTGACAAACATAAAACTATTCTCCTTTTGGTTTTGTCAAGAAAATTTATACTTAAGGTAAAACCAGGGTGATTATGCTTAGTTTGTCATCTATTTGAAATCACTGTATTATAAAAACAGTACAGTTTGTATAGTAAAATGGGGGGGGGGGAGGGGCGAGTCTCATTTTACATTCCCTGTTTCATGTAATGGCCCTGATGACAACACATCTAGTTAAACCTTTAGTTAACATGGCGTAAGTTCAAAAAACCAAGTTCAGTAGGCAAATGATTTGGATCTATTATATTGCTTACTAACATGACAACATGCTGTTAATGCAAAGGGAACTATTTTCCCACCAGAAATTAATTTAATTTTGCGAGCAATTTATTTATTTAACAGGACGCTAAGATGTATAGCTGCATTTAAATTGTCTCGTGGTTTTAACCCATTCGACATAGCATTAGTAGTTATAAAGTTACCAAAATAATTAACGAAAAAGTTTACCAAACCAATTTACAAGATGATTAAAAAATAGAAGACTGCTAAGTAGAGGTGAGTAAGATTTACTCCTATAATATGTCCTATGATGACTTGGCAGATTGTTGTAGAAAGTACATATGAGGGGTGGGGGGAGGGTCCAACACAACACCACACACAACCGTTCCAGCAGTGTTACAAGATGCCAGTGGACACGACTGTCTATGTAGAGTTACCCCTAAGTCAGTGGGTTTAACATTTTAAAACTTAAGAGCAGGGATCTTCTACTTTGTCAGTTTTCTAAGTTCATCTTAATTTGCATCATAAACGTACTGAATATATTAAAAGTTGAAGTCATCAATATGATTTAATAAATAATAACTAATGTGTTACATATTCACATGATGGTCACAGAATGGTGACTAATCAATTATAATTAATATTTAATTATGCGGCAAATAAAAATATATCGTTACCAAAGAGTGTAAATATGGAAATTTGTATCAGTAATTGTTTGTCAAACGTTACTATTTACTTAAAATAAATTTAAACCTAATACTATTAATTGAAAAGTACCTGGAATCTAAGATCTCCAACCGGTGGTTTAGCGTAGGGAATGCCTAAGTAAGCCTCGACCTGCCTCCCCCCTCTCGTAGTCATATATTTCCCCATCAGAGTTCCTTTAGGAAACGAGACATTAGGATGTAATGAAAGTGAAAATTTAGGATATATTAACACAGTTAAAATTATATGCAAATAAAAATGCATTGCTGGGAAGGCATTCAGTAAAGTCCAGAGTACGTGTGCAATGTGGTTCAAGGAGGAAGTCTTGTACTCTTGTACTCACCTCGCTATCTGAGCTCGTTAGTGCGTATCAAGCAGGTTTAATAAGGAAAGGAGTTTCTTGGCGTGTTCAATTATTTTAAAATAGAAAAGAATTTACTTTTAGCGAATAATTTAATGGTAATTAAATGTAAAAATGTAGTAATATTCATGAATTTTAAGTGATTACTTATATGTTTATTTTATAGTGAAATTGCTGAACGTATAACTTTTTTACATAAAATGAAGTACAACCATAACGCGCATTGATGTAATGTAAACATTTTACAGGCTACTCTATCAAATATTCAGAAATAAGGACAATTTAAAAATAAATTTAAAAACTCAATCATGCATATATATACATTTCTGTTTACGTTTCGCAATATACTGTATATCCACGTAAAAATAAAAGTTATACTTGTAGTGGTTCAGTGCCAATAATAATGGGGGGGGGGGGATAATGTTTACCCTGGTTGATTTGAGATAGCTTCAATAAAATTAGATTGGTTTTGGTGGGCCATTTTGTGTCTTTATGGAGCTGGTCCACATCATTTGAGTTGATAATGTTATTATATTAACTTCTCCCTTAAATCAATTGTATTCCTGAACGTTTTTATTCCTGAAAAATGTAACTGGTTATAAACATAATAAGTGTTTCTGATTTGGCAAAGAATAATATAGTTATTACCATAATATCAATTACGTAAAGGAATTATAATTGTAAAAAGGATTATTTTTCCATATGTTAGGTGCAACATATAAACTTGGTAATAAATGTAAAAGCAAATCTTACGGTTTGTTGCAAAATTACAACGTATTTAACCAAAACCGCGAATATATTTAGTGTTGCATTTTAGTTCAAATTAAATATATGTTTATGTTTAATTAAAGTTAAAAATAACTAGTGATTATAATTTAACAAAAGACTAAAAGTATAAGCCATAATAAGATTAAATTGATTATGTTTTCTTAACTGCCATATTAGGTCAATGTATTATTCTTGATTGCATTAAACGCTTGGAAAATAATATATATCATACATCATAGCATGGTTTTACAGTAAATACAAAGATCCATCTTGGTAGGATGCAAATGGGCTCCGAATTTTATAGTGAAATAAATTATTTAAAATTCCGCTCCTAAACTTGTCGTATTCTGATTGTTCACTTGTTTATCATCCACTATTTTGGTCGTATTTAAACCTCTCAAACTAAGTTAGAAATGCTTGGAAATGAATCAGCTGATATTCATGTTTTGAAGTAAGTCTCTTAAATTAAATTTCAAATTTTTAAATCCTACAGATTTATTTTTTACACTTTTGTTTACACCATTTAACATTAGTATGTAGAATAATTTTTCTAAGTTCGGAATAAAAGAACAATTAAATACTAATTAGCTATAAAGAAAAATATCATTATTAGAGAATTTCCACAGATAAGGAAAACAATATATTGCAAAGGTAAAAATATCTATAGAATATTGATCAATGGATAAATAGATTTTTTTCAGCTTAAATTTAATAAATTAAGTAATAATGATATACAGTACACATATTATTGTTTTAGAGAAATGTATTATTTAAATTTTTTCAATAAAAAGAAAAATTATTTGAATAAATACAGTATTTTAAATGTAATGCATTAGAAATATTGTTATCATACTATTATAAGAATCACACTGAATTAGACCACGACTTAAAATATCAAGGAATGTAACGTATTCTTGCGTAAGTTATGCCAAATATTATATTGCCAAATTGTTATACCTAATACTACATATTATATATAGGTGTTTTTTTATTCCGCATTGTACATTATTATAAAATAAAAGTACTAACTATTTATTTACCTGTCCTAATTGAAATATGTGTAAGTATTTTTCGTTACGCTTTTACAATTTCATTTATATTAATGCAATATTTGTAGACATTTTAGTTCAGAATCCTCTACGTTAATTTTTAAGTTAAATTAAACATATTTTGTGGTCATGTAAACCTCTAAGTGAGCTACAAGACCACACAATGGTACAAAATCCTTAACATTCTAGTATACACGAATATCATTCAATATCCTACTGTTCAGGATCAACAATATTCCTTAAATCATATATGACAACTCTTTCTACTATTGTCAAGATTGAAATACATTATTAATAGACAGTATACGAAAGAAACTTGGCTAATAATGGTATGTTTATAATAGTGTTCCCCAAGCTAACTGGAAAGTGGGAAAGAATGTTGCGGTTGTGTTTGTAGAAGACAATAGGAACTATGTAAATTGACCGAACGTATTGAGAAATCTGTTGTAAAATATGTCTGTTGTTCATTAAATAGAATGTTAGCTTAACATTCTCCTTAGCTTCTCAGATAGGCAATATTTATGGTCTTGTTTTTAACCAAAACATTACGAGAATTCCTATGTAGCAATTATGAATATTATTTTACTTTTTAAATATCATGAACCAACATAAAAGTTAATTTCATAAAGACGATATGAGGGTAAACAGAAAAGGTTTTCTTATTCCGCTCGTATTAAATCTCGTTTTAATCGCTATACTTTAATAGCAGTGTTGTATTTATTACCTCAGAGCCAAGAATAGTTAAAAGAAACATTTTAAGTTTAACTTTGTAAAAGAAAGTATAAATTAACTTTGAATATTTAAATGCTTATTACCTGCTAACTATTATGAGTTTTGTAAGACTTTAACTTGCAATACAACAAACATAATTGCTATCATTAAAATCTTTTGTGTGTTCAAAGTGTATATTAACAATTTGCACTGTAACTATGGCTTTAGGTTAAATTGAGCATTGTCTGTATCTGCGATTAAGTAAGTATATGAGTCTTCTAAGATGTATATATCTGTAAAATGGTTTTCTGCAGCCTGGAGAGGCAAGGTTACATAGTGAGGTGGCCCATATATTGGGAGTATTTCGAGTTGTTAAATAAGCCACAAGTTGCATGTGTAAATCAGGGGACATAAATGTTGAGAAATTCAAAGAGAGCTAAGAGTTGGTGGTTAGACCAACAATAATGTTCATAAATGTGGCCAAGTTGAAAGGGAGCTTGGAGCCTGTAGATAGACCATCAATATGTTCATAAATGTTGCCAAGTTCAAAGGGAGCTAAGAGCTGGTGGGTAGACCAACAATAGTCTTCATAAATGTTGCCACGTTAGAGGGAGCTAAGAGCTGGTGAGTAGACCATCAATAGTGTTCATAAATGTTGCCAAGTTCAAAGGGAGCTTACAGCCAGTGGGTAGACCAACAATAGTGTTCATAAATGTTGCCAAGTTCAAAGGGAGCTAAGAGCTGATGGTTAGACCAACAATAGTGTTCATAAATGTTGTTAAATTCAAAGGGAGCTAAGACCTGATGGTTAGACCAACAATAGTGTTCATAAATGTTGCCAAGTTCAAAGGAAGCTAAGAGCTAATGGTTAGACCGACAATAGTGTTAATAAATATGGCCAAGTTCAAAGGGAGCTTAGAGCTAATGGTTAGACCAACAATAGTGTTCATAAATGTTGCCAAGTTCAAAGGGAGCTAAGAGCTAATGGTTAGACCAACAATAGTGTTCATAAATGTTGCCAAGTTCAAAGGGAGCTAAGACCTGATGGTTAGACTAACAATAGTGTTCATAAATATAGCCAAGTTCAAAGGGAGCTTAGAGCCGGTGGGTAGACCAACAATAGTGTTCATAAATGTTGCCACGTTAGAGGGAGCTAAGAGCTGGTAAGTAGACCATCAATAGTGTTCATAAATGTTGCCAAGTTCAAAGGGAGCTAAGAGCTAATGGTTAGACCAACAATAGTGTTCATAAATGTTGCCAAGATCAAAGGGAGCTAAGACCTGATGGTTAGACCAACAATAGTGTTCATAAATATAGCCAAGTTCAAAGGGAGCTTAGAGCCGGTGGGTAGACCATCAGAAGTGGTCATAAATGTTGCCAAGATCAAAGGAAGCTAAGAGCTGATGGTTAGACCGACAATAGTCTTAATAAATATGGCCAAGTTCAAAGGGAGCTTAGAGCCGGTGGGTAGACCATCAGAAGTGGTCATAAATGTTGCCAAGATCAAAGGGAGCTAAGAGCTAATGGTTAGACCAACAATAGTGTTCATAAATGTTGCCAAGATCAAAGGGAGCTAAGAGCTAATGGTTAGACCAACAATAGTGTTCATAAATGTTGCTAAGATCAAAGGAAGCTAAGAGCTAATGTTTATACCAACAATAGTGTTCATAAATATGGCCAAGTTCAAAGGGAGCTTAGAGCCGATGGGTAGACCATCAGAAGTGGTCATAAATGTTGCCAAGATCAAAGGAAGCTAAGAGCTAATGTTTATACCAACAATAGTGTTCATAAATATGGCCAAGTTCAAAGGGAGGTTGGAGCCTGTAGATAGACCATCAATATGTTCATAAATGTTGCCAAGTTCAAAGGGACCTAAGAGCTGGTAGTTAGACCAACAATAGTGTTCATAAATGTTGTCAAATTCAAAGGAAGCTAAGAGCTAATGGTTAGACCGACAATAGTGTTAATAAATATGGCCAAGTTCAAAGGGAGCTTAGAGCCGGTGGGTAGACCATCATAAGTGGTCATAAATGTTGCCAAGATCAAAGGGAGCTAAGAGCTAATGGTTAGACCAACAATAGTGTTCATAAATGTTGCCAAGATTAACGGGAGCTAAGAGCTAATGGTTAGACCAACAACAGTGTTCATAAATGTTGCCAAGATCAAAGGGAGCTAAGACCTGATGGTTAGACCAACAATAGTGTTTATAAATATAGCCAAGTTCAAAGGGAGCTTAGAGCCGGTGGGTAGACCATCAGAAGTGGTCACAAATGTTTTTGTGATCAAAGGAAGCTAAGAGCTAATGGTTAGACCAACAGTAGTGTTAATAAATATGGCCAAGTTCAAATTAGACTGGATATGTATAGATAATTTTATGAGTTATATATGGCAAGGTCGATCCTACTCGAGCTTGATAGTACTGAAATTAGGCAATATTTGTTACAGTTTAATATATTAATTTAATAACCCAATTCATACTAGATCTTTCTCAATTAACTTTTTTTGGTCCAAAAACAGATAAATATGTAATAAATTACATTTATCATGGAATGTTAAAGAACATATTTTTCAATATTTAAAATTATTACATCTTAATACATCATTATTTAAAAATGTAAAACATTACATACTAATCCACTTCATAAATGAAAGTTTTATAAATGCATCGATTCCTTTATTTTATCAAATTTCTTTTTTGACACATAACTAGCGATTGGTATGAAAGCAAAATATTATGTACATTAGGGCCTACGCGTGTAGTAAAATTAAATTAAACATCCTACAAATATCTAAACAACAGTACAACTCACGCCAAGATGTAACAAGTAACTTAAGTGCTGGAAATAATTTATCAGGATTTATTAATGCTTTTTTCTTGTATAACAGGCTGATAACCACAAACTAGTTCTTAACACCAGTAAATTTGAGACACTTTAAGTCATACCTAAACAGACGAGCACAACAATGGTGAGTCAACATATCAGGGATGTTTGTAGTAAATACAATCCTCATTGATACATAATCTTAAATGTATGTTATTTCTTGTCAAACTGAAATAAGCAACAAAGTCTCCTTCTATAATACTTTTCCTTACAATGTAATAAACAAAAAGTTTGTACTTTTTGTTTATTATAATCTTAAAACCTTATATAAAACTAAAACTACGTTTGTATACTGGACATCTGACTTGTCTTACAGGTTTTTATACTGGACATCTGACTTGTCTTACAGGTTTGTTAGTGGACATCTGACTTGTCGTACAAGTTTTTATACTGGACACATACCTTGTCGTACAAGTTTTTATACTGGACATCTGACTTGTATTACATGGTTTTATAACCTTGATTTCATCTGCTAAAAAGCATTGGTCAGCGTATGATATAAGTATAAAATAAAGACATTTATCATATATAATTAAGATGACAATAATAACGCAAATAACTTCTTCACAAAAATGTATTCCTTTTAATTACTTTAGTTGTTTTATAAATATTTTCCCCTACGTAATATATGCATGTAATTAGGTAAATAATGAATGAAATAATATTTTAAATACGTTATAGTAAAAGTCAATTATAAATATATGATTTGGAAATATTGCTAGTTAATAGTCTGAATATTTCTTAATATCAACAAGTATAAAATATTTAATTAGTCAGTATATTTTGGCCTTTTCCCAGCTTATTATCATACATATATTGTTGTAATTTACTTTGTCATAAATAAATAATTTTTTCACGATTTAACAAGTTAAGCAATGCAAACAAAACGTATATAAATATTCAGATAGTGTGGTTAGGTAAGAAGGCTAGTTGCTGTAGGCGAATACGTGTATGGAATACAACGGTGATGTTTGGAAGTCAGACTGAGTTGTTTATTACATTGTAAGGTAAAGTATTATATAAGGAGACTTTGTTGCTTATATTTCAGTTTGACAAGAAATAACATACATGTCCACAGCGTTTGAGTCTTTGATACAGTGAAGCTATATTTATAGTACTTTTCCAACAACATCACTCATGTATCATGCATCTTTTAATGGCCGTTTTATTTTAAAATCATAATAAGGCGCAGTATCTAATATAACTTTAAAAAAAGTTAAAGTGGTAATTCTGATCATAATTGAAGTCTTCTCAGCACCCCTATGTAAGAATTAGGATTGGAATTATTATTCTCTTCTACATACATGAAATATTTTGAAACAGTTGTGTACATCAACTTTTAGATTTTTTAAAATAACCTATTTAAATAAACATTGCTATGAAACAAGGAATAATACAGCAGATATTACTTTTTTATACAAAATAGTCGTGTGCTAAGTTTAAAACATTGCTAGACTTTAAATGTTACAGCACACACTATTATGAAAAGAGAGAATAAAAATAATCGAGTAGGGAATATTAATAAGACAAGTCATTGGATTTTAATTATATCAATAAGCTGTACAATAATTTTAACTAACTATAATAAAATGTTATATAAATTTTGGACACTTAATATTTTACAAAGAATTTTTAAAATAAGATGTTCTACGTTTAACATTACAGAATAAAATATAATTGTATTTAATTTGTAGTTCTTGTAAAAGGTAACATGGATGGTTATTATTAATATTTTTTTTAGATTATAAATATTACTTTTCCTCCATTCTTCATTAAGTAAAAACATTATTATTTCAGGATCAGGTTAAGAACAATAACAAATGGTGAAATTGTAAATGTATATATTTACATAAATCAGCTTCTTGAACTATATTTATGAAATTTGTTAATGATGGAGTATCAGATGAGAGAGACAAGTAGTTGGACATTTGCCATCATTACGTGAAATCACGACGTTTCGATTTGGTAAAACCAATTCCTTTTTCAATTGCTAAAAACTAAATTACATCTACACAAACATGTTATAAAACTACGTTCTTAAACTAATAAACTTATCTACTTTAATAATTATATACATTTTAATCTAGATCCTAGAATGGGGTAAAACAAAATGAACTTCTGCTAAATATAAAAATGTTAACAGGGTAAATTAATATAACGAATTAGGCACTGTCAATGCACGATATCGACGAAAAAATGTTAAAACACAATTAAATTAATATTCAAATCAGACTGAAATAAGATTACATTAACTAATCGAAACGTTGTGATTGGTAATTTTCACGTAATGATGGCAAATGTCCAACTACCTTTGTCTCCCTCTTCTTGAACTACTTAAAAAAGGTCAGTTCCCTAAATAGGAGTTCATTGAACATAATTATTTTACGATAAACATACAAACACGATCAGTTAAAATATAGTTATCTTTATTGATCGATCAAATCTATTGGAAGGTTTGCAGCCCAATTCAAATTTCTCATAACTCTCATTTTTATTGAGTACAGTTTTGATACTTCATATACCAGGTTGTACCTACAATATTTTGAGGAGTTTCGATTTGTTAAGTAGGTTTTATACAAACTAAAAGTAAAAACCTAATGATTAAGATCCATAGGAAAATACCCTATATTTAACACTAGCCTGCTAGTTTAATAATTGACTATTTTATCTTGCAGTATAATAATAAAATGTATAAGAAAACTGATGAAATGGCAATTAAAATTTCATTTGTAAATTGAACAAAACAACACAAGTAGCATAAATTATAAACAAAAAATATATAAATATACATCAACATGATCAAATCTGCTCTAGTAGGTTTTATTAATTTGGTGAAGCTTTAAAATATTTCTGGACTTACTAAGCAGAACTGAGATAAACGATGCTTTGAAATGGTCTTTAGATGAAGGCTTTTGTGTGGGCTACGAAGCCTGACAAAATCCAATTTGTGACAATTCAACTGTCCAGTCTCCTTTTGCTGATCGCTTTTCAGTAAAAAATAACGGCGTTTAAAGATATGAAGCTTGCTGAGATAATCTAGCAATAAAATAAATTGGTTCTTTTTAGTTTTTATTTTGGGTATTAAAAAAGAATTTTTAATATTTTGTGCAAACGCTCTAGTTAGTAATACACCTAATATATCCGTGTATTTATCGATGTTTTCAATTTAGTTAAAGGTAAAAGAGACGTAAATTTCCCCTCTTACAACCCGAAAAAGAGTTTTGTTGAAAACAGTACTGTGTCTTAGTTTGAAAGAAGGAGTACAGTATTGAAAATTAATACAACATTTTCCCCATCTACTATTTGAGACCCATCCCCCCACCAGACCTGGTAAGCGTGCCAACCGGGGGATGGCTCAAACCAAGTCGAGCGATGGGATCACGGGTGGCAGTTGGAGGGTCAAAAATAAAACTCGGCAGCTGAGCAAAACTACTTTTATTATTAAGAAAACAAGCTGGCAGGCAGAAGGCCACAACAAAAAAGGCAGAAGGCCACACTATAAATTCTCACTTAAATAAATAATAACAAACACTAAAATTACCAAGTTTTAACAAAAAAAAAAT